>CM055956.1:83174258-83345476 GCA_029490685.1 Schizonepeta tenuifolia
GCTTTGAATTCTTGTTTAAGAGTTTGTATGAATCCCAAATCACTTTGTCTAAAAGCTTGATTAGTAGGAACGTGCATGAATTTTATTTCCACTAAAAACTCGGCTAATAGTCCTTGAGGATACGATAACTTGATCTCTTTTGCTACAATAATCCGATAAAGTGTGGATAATATTGCTTAGTCAAATAGGTGATCATGCGTCGTCCGCCATATCGGGGGGACACGACGACGACGACCAAGGATTTGAAGGATCCATTTTTCAGAGAGTATGAGAGGTGATTGAGGGAGAATTTGAAGAAGAAAATAATGAGACGTAGGAGAAATGGTGTGAGTTGAAGATGAATTTAGGGTGTATTTATAGATAAAAAATGAAAAAAAAAAAAAAATCGGCAACATAACCGTTGCCATTTAAAAATTTAACCGTTAGGCTGAACATTTTCTTTTAATATTTTGAGGCTGGCGCGTGCACTGCACGCGCCGTATCGAGGCAGTCTCAAAGAGAAGGGACGGTCTCAAGCACGCGCGGGGGGGGGGGGGGGGGGGAGGGCTTGCACTCGGCTGTCTCCATGGCTTGGGTGTCTCGAGCACCCATGGAGACAGCGAGTGTGGGTGGTCTTATTTTAATGGGGTATTAACTTTCTTTTTTTAAAGGGGTCTTAAGTTTTGATCATAAACTCGTATTGATTGATCTATGTATATACGTCTGCGAGTACATTCAAGGAAGGAAGAAATATAAGCTCATACTATTAATTTTACATTGCTGAAAGAGTAATGGTAAAAGCTACTTTTTGTCTGGAAGATGTAAGCAATATGAATTTTATTAACAATAGATTGAAACAATAGGGAAAGAGACAGGAATTTTACTGAAAATATGAAGGCTAGCTTTAAGTTTTAGAGGCATTACAAAGTCAAATAATTTAAGGTCGGAATCCAAGGGAACAGAATCATCTTGCCATGCAACTGTCTTTTCTTTCCCCCTCTTTCTCTTTCTTTTATTTATTATAATATATCGGGATTAAAGTAAAGTCTAATCCGTTACACATTTTTAGAGGCACATTCAAATTTTCGATTTCCTGCAAACAGGCTCCTCTTTGGTGCAACCTGAATTAATGGGAAAAAGTTTATCCTGACTTGAGGTAAAAGAGCTGACGAAATCAAACTAGTTTTGTTTTTGTTTCATCTGATTAATCCACTAGCTGTTTGTCTTACCCGTTTCTCATTATGTAGGCTAATCGCTATGGTTAAAACATTTACAAAATGCCATAATCAAAAGGTTCGTTCTCTCTAAAAATTGGTGTTGAAATTGCAAAACATGTTGAAAGTTGTGAATTATTTGAAAATTAAAATCAAAATAAATAAGAATATTTGTATGCACGTATCAAAATCTGTATGGAGTGCAAAGCTTTTATAATAGTGATAAATTGTCTTTTCAAAAAAGATATACTAAGAGGATGTTTGGCTGAGCTTTTAAGCTTGTTAAAACAGCTTACAAGCTGTTCATTATTAAGGATTTAAGAGCTTACAAGCTGTTCATTATTAAGGATTTAAGAGCTTACAAACTGTTTAAAGGAGCTTTTAAGCTCAGCCAAATACCCTTAAGTGATGTATTGCTATTATAAAACATTTCTGTTAGCTTATCGGGCCGGGTTAGTGACTATACCAATCTAAATTGAGAACAAGCCAGCCCATTTATGACAATGACTAAGAATAAACAGCAATAAAATACTAAAGATGCAGAATATTGCATACAACACAGTTTGGCATATACTATTGAGATTCATGAGTTGTATATAACAAGTTGCGTTAAAAGATGAAAGATGTATACTGTTGAGAGGGGAAATTCTTGTGTGGGTGTACATGTAGTACACCCACCTCTCACATAATAATATTTTAATATTATAATTTATATTATTAAAATATTAGCATGTGAGGAGTGAGTGTAGTACATGCACACCCACATAAGAATTTCTCTTGTTGAGAGTAGACGAATAGATGAAAATACTGCAAGCTACAAAGTTTGTGTTTAAGTCAGCTTAGTTCGGATCAAGCAAGTATTCCTCAGTAGCATGCCAGACATTCACAAAAACACATCCTAGCTCCCTCCTGCCTATACTGCCCGATTTCATCGAATCACGTTCTGTTCAGCCATTTGCCTCGCCCGTCTTAGCCTTTTCCATCTCTTCCAGATAACAAATGTTAGCAGAGCAAAGGTGCTCATGTAAACCAGCATTTGCACAACTGTCCCACAATTGAATAATTTTAGTATAAGACTTACATTCAACTTTCAAGAGGAATAGATGGTTTGACAAAGGAAAAAAGAAAATGCAGTCTCCATAGATACAGTTTTCTAAAAACGAGTGAAGAATAAGAATGTACCCTTTGAGAACAGACGGAAGCCATAGATTTGATAGACAAGAAGATCCACACGAAGTAGCAGCTGCAAACAAAGATTGTAAAGAAATCAACTGCATTAATACAAGACAGACACCAAAGTCGCTCTTTTAATTTCAGCAAACGCCTAAAACATTATATTCTGCTGTCTTGACCGCCAAAGTAAAAGTGTGTTTTGCTAATTCATGCAACTTTTGTGGCACTCATGCCCTGGCACTTATGCCAGCATACATCATAAATTTTAAATAGAGGTTAGCCTGATTATATATAAGAAACGAGTTGGAGAAGCAAAATAATAGATTGAAAATGTAAGACCTGGAGAATAAAGCTTATAAAGAGTAACTTACAATAGTTATTCTCATTGCGAGCAAGGCTTTATACAACATGTTGTAGTTGAACGGGGGCAGTGCTAGAGCTTTCTGCAAGACAAATCAAAGCACGAGAATGTGTTGCCAAGGTCAGTTTTCTTCTAGAGTACAATAGCACATAACTTAGTTTAACAATGCCATTTTGGTCTTGAAATAGCAGGAAAATGGGAGATCAAAGCTAAAGCTGACTGCATGGAGACTGAAAAAATACTTATTTTTCAGATTCGCAACATATGCTACCACGGTTTTGGAGCAAACTCACTAACATCTAGAGTTAGTATTCATGAAAGAAAAATCAAATAACTTGCTCATACATCACGAATGTGAAGGATTTTCTCAATGCAGCTTCATGTATATGAGCACGTAAAACACCCTGCACTTGTGGGAGGGAGTATTATTAAATTAGTACGAGGAAAAAAATTATAGCACAAAGTATAGCACATTTAGAAGTGAAACAAGACATTGACAAACAAGAAAAGGAAACTTACAGAAGCATGTAAAATGGCAGTGAGACTTATATTAGCAAATTATCGTGGCATTATAATAGTTAGAAGTTCACTGTATCCACATTGCAGAAACATCTGATGGCAATAGCATGTCAATTATGGAAAAATTGTTGCCTTCCCTAATTTCCATTCTATAGAACTGAAGGTGTATTAGGAGGGCAATGGCACATGAGATGGGGAATAATTTGAAGGAAAGTTTTAATCAAAGTCCAGCTAAGTTCTCAATGGTAAAACTTTGAAAACCCTAATAGTGAGCTCATAAAGTCAAGGAACTGGTGAAACCAACCACTCTACATATTTACTCTGTTCCCTTGTTATAATTGTATCCTTTAAAAAGAAGGCATTGGCAGCATTGTATGCTTCAAACAAAATTTGAGAGACTGCACAAAAATTACTATGTACTCCTCCTAAATGATTTCTAAGGCTCTACCTGCAAACTGAATGTGCTTACTTCTGGAATTTTCGATGAAATATAAAGATGAAAAGACTAACACATAATGATTTAGGAGATGTACTCCCAGCTTATATATACTGAAATAGTAAAAAAAAAAAACTACTTACAAATGGAATTGAGAACTAAAAAGAGAATATAATTGAAATAAAAGAAAGATAGAGAACCAAAACAGAAAAATGGTCATTAGAAGGAAAAAATATGAACATCTTATCGTCTAAACGAAACTTCAGAAAGTGTGAAGCATTACATTTACAGGTTCCCATGCATACATCCTGCAACTTACTTAGGCACTAGTAGACATATTTCTTTAGTGCAGATAGAAATATACAGACAGAATCATAGATAGAGATAATCTCTGTATTCAACTAATGACTTAAAGAACAAAACCAGTTTGGTAACCGAACAGTTGCGCATTGAGCTTCTACATTTTACATGTTACTATCTAACAATCGACTACTTACAGAGAACATACATTAAAACCTCGTCCTGAATAAGTTTAATAACTCTTATAATCTAGATGTTCAAGTGAGTTTCCAAGTCAAGAACAGATAATCTGCAAGCAGAAACTGTTTGGTATCTTTATCTCTGAATCACCACTATGTGTCTATATCAAGCCACCGCAAAACACATAAATGCGAGACCATTCTGATTCTGGAAGTACAATTCAAACCAGTTCATTTTTCACCTAATAACAACAGAGAGACCTGATTTAAGGCAAAATAACACCAACGAAATGTGTAGTGATGCATATGTTTATGATAGCAGCACAGAGCAAGATTTAAATGCTTTTTTCTATGATAAACAAATGAGAGACTAAATGAAAGCATCTGAAAATAGCCATAATTCAAGAAAATAGAGCATACCCTGAAGATGCCAAACCATCCAACCATGTGTTGACTGCTGTATCGTTGGATTTCTTCGAGGATTTCACCAACTTCCTCTTCTGGCTGAATCAGTGCCGATGAATGTGGAACCAGATTGAATATTAACGATCCACATAAGGGGCACACACATTGTTTGAATCTTGCCATATATTTCCAAGTATGCAAAATGCAGTTGGCTGCAAAAGGGCAAAAAGAAATCACTTAAGTTCGGCATTAATGGAGAGTGGGAAAAAGAATGAGTCAAACAAAAATTCTTTAAACCATAGATGCTTCAAGGACTATAAGAAATCATAAAACGATAACAGCTAGCCCCAAGAAACCAAAACCCTAAACTCCACAAAAAATCAATTAAACCTCCAATTCTTCATACATTCACTCTCATTTATCAATCAAAAAACCAAAAAACACAGAAAGAAAGAAACAGAGAGGGAGAGGGAGATACCGCAAAACCAATGTCCACAGTTAGTCCTGCATGGAATGTGGAAGTCATCATGGCAAATGGGGCAGCAATCATCTTCCGGCGGTCTATCCTTCCTATATCCTCCGGTTACCTGCACCGCGTTCTCGCTTCTTTCGCCATTCTCCGGCCCATCCATCTCCATTTCCCCCTCTCTCTCCGCGCTTCTCATCATCGCCATACTACTAGCCTCTCCTAACTCCTCCGTTTGTTCATTCACGTTGATTTCTCCGGCTACTGAATTTTGTGGGTCTTCCATAATTTTCATTCGCTTTTCTTCTTCAACTAAGCGAAATCTTACTTCTCTCTCTCTCTGCTGATAAATGGTAATGTTATTTCTTTCAATTGCAAAGTTCAAACCATCTTTCCGTACTTCCGTTACTACTGCAGCAGCTCAAATTTCCATTTTCTGATCATCCTTTTTTTTGTATCTTTTTTCCGCCTTGTCTTTATTTCTCAAGGATAACCGCGGTTACTTTTGTTTATTGCTGTTGAATACTCATTTATTTTTAATTTAAAATGAAAGTAGTGTAAGTATTTTAAATATATAAAACAATGAGCAAAAAGTATTTTGTCATTCATTTGCTAGTCCATTTCAATTCAACCGGTTATTCAGTAGGCAATCAGAATTGATTCAACAAAACAGAAAATGCAAGCATCCCCAACATCTCACTCCAGCCTTCTAAATCTCAAATTTGAAGTTGAAATAGAAACAAAAAAAAATCCTCCTAGATTACAAGTTCTGTAAAACGTAAAGTCAGAAAGCAATTGAGGCAGTTATAGCAATCGTCTCATCACCATCATCCATCTCTGCCATATAACATCCCACAGCAGGAACACAACCACACCATAGATGCACACATCGAACCATACCGCGATTCCTAGCCCTCCTGTCGCTCAAGTTTAACATAAGAGTTGCGACTTACATTTAACTACAAAGGGCCTTATGCTTTATACAACATACTAGTTAATTACATAGATCAGCAAAAAACGATAAATGAAATGAAATGATCGAGCAGATGTTGTAGTTCCAAATCCCATATTAATATTGTTGATGCAAAAAAATGGTAACTAGTTCTTGAGTAAATTGCATCAAGAACTACTTACCATTACTCTTAAAAAAAGAACTACTTACCATTTGGGAAAAATTGTAGCTCAAAAACTTCATACATTATACCCAACACCAGCTGCAAAATACAAACCAACATGCAATCAAATTCATAGTATGTATCATCATAACAAAAGAAACTGCTTCTTGGAATAAATCACGGTATATACAAGCCCGACTAAGCACAAGCTAGCATGGAGTAATGAAGAAAAATAGTAGACTAACGAGCAGATGGAACTTACACCAATTCTATGCATTGAGTTACATATGTACTCCAACATTGTTAAATTCAAATTTCCCCACAGCCACAGCCTGATTAGCACCGGCAGCGCTGCAGCTTTCTGCACAAAAAATGCAAGGTTGTAAATCCTCTGTTGTTGTCATGTATCCTTTGATATTTTAACTGCCTAATATAGGTAACACGAGAAAATGATTACCATTAAGAGGCCAGAAAACCCCCCGAGGTTCATACTGTTGTATAGTTGGATGTCTCTGAGGATTTTACCAACTTCTTCTCCCTCTCCTTCTCCCGGCTGAATCAGTATAGACGACTGCAGAACCAGATTAAGTATTAAACATCCACATATAGGGCATTTGCATTGCTTGGAATTTGCGCGGTATCTCCAAAGTTCCATAATGCAGCTGGCTGTAAAAGAGCAAATAACATGTAAGTGCATAAGAGGCAGAGGAAAGGAAAGGGAAGCCAGGTGGGAGAGTGAGACAAATACCACTATTACAAATCCTTTCAACTATTAGATGGTTTGTGTAAAAGCTTGTATTTTAATTGCATAACGCAAACGCAGAATAGAATTATTTAGCAGAATCTAAAATGAAAAGCATGAACAATTGCCTTCATGGTGACTGTTATCTCTCTAAAAGAACAATTTCATTTTCACGCTAATTCTTGATATCAACATATTCCTCTCTTCCATCATATAGCCTTTCAGCTTAACATGTTTTAAGTCCATATAGCTCTTATCAACCTTCATCCTGTCTAACAAATTCTCCTTTCATTCTATTCCCCGATGACATCTAACAGCAGCGGCCTAGTAGGTTTCTCCTCTCGGCTACACCCCAATAAACGCATCAATCCGTCTCATTTTCTCGAACTTTTTATTCAAGCCAAAGTAGACAAGAAGAAAATCAAAGAATTTATAATTATTAGAAAAACTTAAGAGTCTAATCTCCAATATATTTCATCCACATTCAACCAACACAAACTATCAAGTTTCACATATCAATCATAGGACCATAAAAATAAAATAAAATAAAATAAAATAAAATAAAATAAAATAAAATAATGAGGAGAGAGAGAGAGAGAGTTACAGCAAAACCAGTGACCACAGCTAGTCCTGCATGGAAAGTTGAAGTCATCAAAGCAAATGGGGCAGCAGTCATCTTCAGGTGGCCAATCCTTACTATATCCTCCTCCTCCTCCCCTCAAATTCTTGCTTCTCTCTCCATTTTCAGACCTAACCTGCATCTCCATCTTCATCTCTCTATATCTCTCCTCGTTTTCCGTCATCCCCGTTTCGCTTACTACCAACTCCCCCATGAACATCTCAGAATATGCAAATATATTTGATTTCATAAGAGCGAAACGCTTTATATTTTATTTTGTATCCCGGGCAATTCGTCACAAATCTTTTCTCATGCTATTCATATGTCACGGCTACATCGATTACGAATTTACGATAGAGCCCTTCGTCTCGTCTCCCTCCTGGCTTTATTTCATACACAGGGGCAAATATTGCTTTTTGATAGTATCTCATAAACGGCCAGCCCCATTGCATTTTCAAGAAAATACCGCAAATCTTTTATGTGCTCGCCAATAATCAGCAACATGAAAGAAAGCCTTCGCATTCAAGAAACCGCCAAACTTTTTTACCTCATCTTCTATAAATCGCTCATTTCATTTTCGTTTTTTATTGAAAATAGAAGATGATCAACTATTTTAGAGATATTTTACGGATAATCGTACGTTACTCGTTTTGACGAGGAGGGATGCTTGTCCAATAAACATAAAAGGAAAAGCATTCGTATTTGTAGCGCATAAATAGCCTCAACACTCAACTCTAATGTCTGAAAATGGGAGCAAATCGCACTTAAGTTGATGGTAATGGTAACGGAGGAAGCAAGCTATAAATATCTCCAATCAAGTGTTTGTGGGTCTTTCTTAATTATATACTAGTATTATATACCAATTTAAAACATTTTTCTTCAAGAGAGAGAAAGTGCAGCCGCTATATGCATACTAGTGAGAGTACAATAATATCCTAATTGAAACATGGATACATGATTTCCTATAGAGATATAATAATGCATTACATACCAAAACTTCGATTGTAGATTTTGTGCTATCCTAGCTAGACTTGTTTTAATTCTGTTTTCCTTAATTGTTTTTTTAGATTCTATAGGAAATTGAAATGGATTGTTCTTGTAATAATATGATTTCTTCCTCCATTAAATAATTGATCAATCATTAGCACCATTTTTTGTTCTGTTAATGTGCTCATTAGATGTGGGGGAATATTGCCAAGGAATAATCACAACGTTCAACTTTTCACATGAACAACTGATGTCACAAGGTCCAAAACAAAACATTACTCCTTGCATGAATTAAAGAATAAGAGAGTTACTCTCGAATCATATCGAAAAATGGTGTCCCAAAAAAATGTTCAAATAGAAAAGAAAATCAAACCTACAAAGTTAACTGTGTTTCCAAAATAAGAAGGTACAATATCTCCTCACCAACGCTTTCCGCGTAATTAACCACACAAATCATTGCAAGTTGAAGGCTCTGATTACTGGTGATCAAGTCTAATTCATCTGCTGCTACTGCTGCCGTGCTGGGGTGACTGCCATTCTCTACGTTTGCTTTATATTCTTTATATTTAAATTCCGTAAGCCCTGAAAGTTATACAAAATTATATCACACGTCTAAACTACATATCCATAAATGTATATCAACAAACTTGGTTGGCATACAAAAAATTAAGAAGATGTTATTTAGACTACTTATGACTGTTCATCTATGGCATATGATTGTAGCTTTGGCAGATATCATGGTCACGGCAGATGTGGATTTGTCTAAACCTTAGAAAAACATTAAGACCATACGCACATAGATCAGTGCTGCAACTGCTAAAAGTTACGGTCTCTTGGAATGTGTTTCCTTGTATGTCTATGTATGTTCCAAACTTTTGGAAGGAACCACAAGCAAACACAATATTTTTCATAGAGGGTGGGGTGGGATGGGTTGGGGAGTGAAGGAAAGCTAAATTATGTTGGTGATGCATGGTTGGACTTTGGACCTTTTGGTAGTGCTTGCAAACTTACTCCAATTGTCTAAAATTGCAGCTACATACCTAGATGGAAAACTTTTAAAACCCTTATTTCCTTGCAAACCCTTCATTAGAAATATTGTGCTACTAACAGAAACTTACAATCATGCTATATAGCAATCCAGAAAGATAAATTTTGAAGTTACACTCAATAACTCAAACAATCTAATGTCAGATCACCATGCAATATAGAGCAACAGTTTTATTTGTCAGTCACTTTCCTAGTTAAGCCCGAATAAAAGCATTCATCTCTTCAGCAATCAGAACTTGATTTCGAAAGCTAGCTTCAGAACTCTAGTTAGGCGCTTAAACCAAGTAGCCAGGGCTGTGAGTAATTCCAAAGTTTAGGAATCTCAAGTCATGCATAAAGAAATCGCCAACTCATGACAGTAAATGTACCCCCAAGACCAAATTGTGAAACATTTGCAATCATTAACAGCATTTACTCTTTCGGATAAAGTTCATTATTACCGCACCATTAAGGCAGAACCGAACTAAACTAAGCAAAGGCATCCCGAACTATATAAGAACCGTAACAGGGTGTACAAGTCTAGAACAATTTAGCTAAAAGAAATTCACCGGCGTAAGATATTTTCCTGACCAACCATAAGACAAGCGAAAGAGAAAGACAAAACATATCTAAGTGAGTACATCCCAATCAACAATTTACTTCTCAGTGAAAAGCTAAGGTTTTTCAATGTCTTCATACATAATTAGCTTGCTCTAAAGTGAGAAAATTCATTTCCATATCAATTAGCACAATTTAGCCAAAGTGGTTCTTGATATCGCAGTGAAATTAACTAACTCGAGTTCAAAACCATTAAAGATGATATCCAACAAAAGCAAATAAGCAATGTTTCATGATAAACTACATCATAGCAATGAACTGACCAATGATAATGAAGAATATCGTGGAGGTGGGGTGAGTTCCAAGTAGCGAGCTGACATCCTAGCAATCTCTGAAATAGCATCCTCCCTAACTTCAGCCACCTCGCTCGTCAGATCCTCATAGGCAGCCACAAAGGCTTCCTGCCAAAAACCCGCTAGTCTCATCCTCTGGCTGTTGGTGTATACATCCCACATGTGCCTCACCATTTTCTCCCTCTCCTCCATATCCTAATCAAACATTGCAAAATGCATTAAAACTTAACCCCTCCATTAAAAGTAGTTGTCTATAATCGTAATGTGGAACTACGGGGATTCCTCCATGCCCTAATCAAACATTGCAAAATACATCCAAAGTTTATCCCTTCATAAACATTAATTGTTTATGATCGTCGGATAAATCACAGCTAAATTATGTTGTACTTCAGAATCCATGTTTCAGCTTACTACAGTACTTCTCACTCGATAAAACTAACACATGATTTGACCGCTAGATTGCCCCTTTAATTAATTCATAAAAGGTTTAAATGTATGAGATTGTTAGGGAAAGAGAAGTTACGAGAACGTCAAGATCATCGGCGGAGGGGGAGTGATAGTCTTGGGTGAAGCTGTCGTCGAGATCTCCGGCGGACCAGCGGAGGGAGACGGTGCCGGTGAGCATGGACCAGAACGCGAGCATCAGAATGACGGCGAAAGCCCAATACTTGTAGCGGCCGCGGCCGAAAACGGAGGAATCTGAAGAAGCGTCCTTCCTCGACGACGGTACGAAAGCTATTGATGAAGAAGAAGAAGAAGAAGTGGGCGTGGATACGGGTAGGACGTCATCGTCTCTCATATTTCTTCAGAAGAATGCAGAAGAGATTGAAGATTTCAGATCAAATGCTTGCAGCATCGATCTCAATCATAGAGAGATAAAGTGGGGTTCTATTTTCAAAAAAGGAAAAACGGCCCTGCCGGCGGGGGGCTCTCTGCTTCTGCAACTATTGGATATTTGTTGTTTTTAAGTTTTTCTTTTTTGCTTTTAATGGCGATTTTTTTTTTTAATTTATTAATTTAAGATTTCAGATTGACAATTGCTGGGCTTGAGAAGGTTAACCTTTTAGCCCTTTAGCCCAATAAGATCTTCTGTTTGGGAACCTCTTTTTCGTTGTTTATTACTCCCTTTATCCACGAAATGATTGTTACTATTATCATTTTAGTTCGTTAATAAAATGATTGTCAATTCCATTTATAATAGTATAACCCATATTTATTGTGGAACTTTTACTCCACTCACAACAATATTCATTATCGGACGCAAAGATTTCGATTGACGGGGGCTCCACTCAGTGGCAGGTTTAGAGGTCGGGCGACCCCAACGACCGTCCGACTAAATCTTTCTATTTAACTACATTTATGTTGAATTACTTTTATACTTTTTCCAATTTTTACCGACATAATTGTAAATTTGTTCGTTCAAATATATATATATACCTAAATACATAAAATGTAATTTCACCCTATCAATTTTAAAATCCAAGCTCTCTCCTTGAGCTCCACTATTGTTAACATAATTAAGTTCACACGATTTAAACTCAAACAAACAAAAGCATTTTAACAATCTATACATTACATAAACCATGTAATTAACCAAATTAACAATTGTAAACGAACTTAAAGTATTAGTTTTATTCCTAAACTAATAAATCCTTGGGAACGATAAAGATATATAATTATCAATGAACAAGTGTACAAGTTAAAATAATATGCATTTGAGCAATTGAATTTTAGAAAAAGAAGAAAAAGCGTGATGTACACCTGTGAATAAAAAAAACAAGAAATCGTTTGGTAGTACTCCCTTCATCCACAATTTATCTCCTTACTTACCTTTTTTTTTCCATAATTTATCTCCCTACTTACCTTTTTATACATTTATATCCTTTCACTTTACCTAAAATTACTACCCTTGCCATTATTGAACCCACCCTAAACCTTTAACCCTAAATCATTAACCCAATAATTAAAACTAATTACCCAGCCCAAATAATACCCAATTAACCCAACCCACCATCTGCAAATCCTCTCTCTTTCTCTCACCACCCACAAAAACCTAATCTACACCAAGCCTGCGCCGCTCCCAACTATTCCAGAAATAACTCCATTTCCATTTCTCTCCCACTCGATCTGCAAATCTCTCACTCCATGACTTGATCTGCAAATTCGCTCCTCACTTGATCTGCAAATCTCTAAAAAGCCCTGATTTCCCTAGTTCTCGCTCCTCACTCGATCTGCAAATCTGTCAAAATCCCTAATTTCTCAAGTCTCGCTCCTCGGAGATGGTGCCAGATACTCACTTTAAGTGGTTCGATGATGAGGATGATGTCGATCTCACCTACGACGATTGGAAAGCCAAATACATCGATTTGGATCTACTGCATCCTTTTAAAAAAGGCTTCAAACACTAGGTGATTGTGTTCTAATCTCTATCTTGGTGATGTTGGGGCTGGTGATGCCAATTAGTATATCAGATTTTATTTGTTGGTGATATTGGGGGCTGGTGATGCCAATTATATGAGTTTTGTGATCTAATTGCATTTGTTGGTGATAATGGGGGCTGGTGATGCCATGTTTGCATGAGATTTGTGCTCAAATTCGATGTCTATTAATTTCTTTATACTGGTTTGGTGCCTATTACTTTCTGATACAAACTGAAAATGCACACGATGCTTAGATTCGACGAGATTAAATGACTATTAATCAGAAATGCAAATGATGAATTCTATGTTTGCAAGTTCTGAGCAAATTTGCTGCCTATAAAATGTGATTTGTGATATGATTTCTGTGCATATTGATACTACACCTAAAGCCACCTCAATGATGCCACCATTAGGTAATTGTTTATCTAGTTTAGGAGATTGATTTGAGGTTGGTGTAATCTGAAAATGCAGATGATGAACTTTATGTTTCCATTTTTTATGCAAACTTGTTGCCTTTAATCCATGAACTGAAAAATTAACTTGATGAAATGTATTGCTGAGACAAAACACAACCAATATTATGATAGAAACCCTGTTTACATTCCAAACAACCACAAAAATTGCCACTAGTTGTTTGTTCTTGTAAACCATAAACTGCAAAACACAACTACCTTCTTCTAATCCTCTAAAACAACCTGATTAAGTTCCTCAACTAGACTGTCAATATTGTAGAACCTTTCTTCAATTGTTGTCCCCTGGTTTAGAAAGTTTAAGCTTTCCCTAACTAGTTGCTCGTCAACTTCAAGGACTTCTGGTAGCTCTCCCAGCCTTTCAAGATGAACCTTTCCCATATGTGGAATACTGTAATTGTTGTCCCCTTTCATTTTAATAATTTCTCTATGGCAACCTTGCAAAGTAAGAAAAACTCTGTTTAACTTACTTGTTGGATAGTTTTCATATGCTTCTTTGATATTGTGTACTAGGTTTGTCAACCTACTTGCTGGCTTCTGATATTTCAAACTCTGTATTGCTCTGAAAAATCCTAAATCATTAATATTTGTAGTTGGTGAATTCGAAGGTTGATTTGCATACTCTATGTGGAGGAATCTCCCCTTGCACCAAGTAGTAATAGTCCTTTATTTTGGTGAGGTAAAACTACTTTTTATCCACATGTATTGTGTTGTACATATTTTGAAACTGCACTTTGCCATTCTCAGTTTTGGAAGCAAGCTGACTAAGGCTCCAATTGAGTCGAGTCAGCTTGTTTTGTAGGGTAAGGAAGGGTTTGATGGCATTGGTATGTGGCACAAGCTGTTTTCTTTTCACCCATACATGTATGATGACCTTTGTTGGACTGAGAGAGCTTTAATTTTTTTTGCATCAATGCTCTTCCTATTTGCATAATGTGACCCTTTTCTCAATGATTTCACATGGACAGGTATACCTTGTAGCTGCTGAGTTGATGCAATCTTTCAAATGCGATATATGGTCTTCAAATTGACTCTAAACATCTCAGTCGTCTCTTTTTTTGCTCCCCAAATCAGCTTGCGCTTAGTGCTTTGTTGAATTAACCATTTTGCGATGACATTTTGCTGGTCATCACTGAGTTTTGCCACAACCATTTATTCAGATTCTCTATTTACTGTTTTTTAGTTGGTGTAATGAATTGAATGAGGAGTGAATGTTGTATTTATATCTGTTTGTAGGTGTGTTAGGGTGTTTGAATTTCCCTCCTCTTTTGTTAACACTTTAGGCTCCAACAAGTGAATGAAAAATTACATTTTTCCCTCTAATTTGCCTTTTGGATTCTCTCTCTACATAGACTGTACAGTTTAATGTTTTGCATTCCAAAATTTGTTCTCACTTTCCTTCGTTTTTTTTTTCTTCTTTACTGTTCCTTTTATCTTTTTTTTTTTAATTTCTATTAGCAATGAAGAAAAATGAAATTACTCACACATGATGATCACACATTTCTATTATCCCACTAAGTAATAATTTAATTAATCACACACACATACAAATCAAATTAATCACACACGCACACACATATTTCATACTTAAATAAATGAAAGCAAAAAATTAAATTAAATGAAACCCAAAAATGAAAGCAAAATATATTCTTACTTAAGCTTTCATTGCATATTTAAATTAAATGAAAGTAAAAATTTAATGAATCAAATAAAATTAAATGAATTCACTCACACAAGTAAAATAGTAAAAAAAAGTACAAAAATTAGCAAAAGTAAGTAAAAAATTAACACTACCCCTACATCCTAACTTTTACCCCACTAAAAATAACTTTTCAGCTTTTCTTAATCTCCGTGCCGGAAGCAAAATGGGGAGTTAAATTGTGGACGGAGGGAGTATTAAATTGTTGACAACTTTGAGTAAGAGAGATGTTTGACACATTCAACTTTTTGAAAAACGTGATTCTTTTAATATTCTCCTCTTATTTCTTTTCCTTATTCTGTCATATTCTTCCTCAAAAATGCAGTAGCTGTCATTATCGACTCTTCTCTCTGTAAATTCTTCATATTCAGCCCATTCTCATTCTCACCGCCACTGCTCACTATTATCCACTATTGCCTATCATTTTTTTAAAACCCGTGCCGTCCATAATGTGACAACCATTTCGTGGATAAAGGGAGTACTTTTTTCCAAAAATGTTGCAATGCAACCCATTATATTTTTCTTTCTTAATTAGAGTTCGACAAATTTTGATTAAGGGTGCATTTACTTTTATGGAAATATTTCCATTGGAAAATGATGGATAAGAAAAGATGAGAAAATATTAACATTTCCATCCTTTTTTATCACATGTTTACTATGATGAAAAAGAAAATTATCACATGGTCCCCCCACCCCTTCCCCATTTTTATGTCTTTTATCCATTGGAAAATATTTTCACATCAAAAACTAAGGATAATATTATCTAACATTGAGAGAAAAAGAGTGAAAAATAGGCTGCCCGAGAAAATTTTCTAACCTGCCCGGAGAAAATTTTTCATCACACATGTGAAAAAGATGGAAAATGGGTGAAATTTTTCCTTTTCCACCATTTTCCATCAAAGTAAACGCACCCTAAAAGTAATTATTAATTGAAATTAATAAATTTAATTTAAAATTAGTGTTCTAATCACCTCATAATTTCCTTAATCAGTTCTTCATTATTTTTACGTGCATTATTTTGCACAATATGATCATTAAAGACGAGAGGGAGGATGTTGTGAACTGGAGGAAGGACATAGAAACAACGACGGCCAGTGCTGTAAACTGGGTCCCCACTCCGCTGTCCTGGAAAGATTATCTCAAACGAGACGAAGCGTTGAGAGATACAAGGAAGTACCATTGGCTCACCAATGATTTGATCGAGCATGTTTGGAGCCGATTTGGACTTGTTGCCTAGTAGGATGTATTATTTTTTTCTTTTTTTTGTTGGTAAATAGATAACTTTTTATTCACCAATTTTGGAAAAATGAAGTCAACCTTACAAACATAGCTACTAAAAAAGCAAAAAAAGCAAACCACTACTTAACTATCAAGCAACATTGCGAGGCTTCGATCTTTTCTACATCACAAGGCAATGAGAGTTTTGCATTGCAAGATAACCTCCTCAATGTTGCTATTATGGTTGTGAAATCTCCGCTGATTCATTTCCTTCCAAACAAGATAAAGCACGATTGTGGATACACTGCGATACATCAGTTGTCTCTTGCTTTTAGATCGACATTGAGACACCAATTCTTTCTTTTCCTCTTCTCAGCTCCTTCTCACACCTCACCGACCACACCATGCAGATACTTCTTCCCATATCTGCCCAGAGAACTCACAACTAAAGAATAGATGATCCATTGTTTCCTCATTAGTTCCACAAAGACAGCATGCATGGTGGGTATGAACTCCTATCTTTTCCAACTGCTCACAAGTAGCTAATCGTCCATGGAAGGCCAACCACATCAGAAATACACATTTAGGAGGAGCCACATTGTGACATATGATCTTATTCCACCTAACTTTTGGCATTTCTCCCCTCATCGCATTGTACAACTTTTTAATGGAGAACTGAGGCTTCTCTATCCAGTTGATTCCATCATCAAGCATTCTCAAATACTCTCTTGCCTCTATAATCTTCTTCATCACCCATGAAATCTGTGGGGGAATGTTCATGCTCATCACATCTTGACCTTTGATATAAAAGCCATGCAACCATCGTACCCATATTTTATCTTTTTTATTGGCCAGGTTCCATAGCATTTTGCAAATAGCGGCTTTGTTCCAAAGCTCCAAATTGATGACATTCCATCCACCTGCTGTTCTTGGCATGCAAATTTTATCCCAACCAACTAAAGCACGCCTAGATAAACCAGATTTGCCCGTCCACAAAAATGAACGACGCGCAACTTGAATTGTTTTGATCACTTTCTGAGGCAAGATAAAGACTTGACTCCAACAATATTTTAAAAACCGGACCGGACATCGAACCAGTCATGTCATCGGGTCATTGGGTCACTAGTTCGACCGGTCGAACCGTTCTAAAAAATCCAGATGACCCGTTAAATATTTTATTTATATATATATATAATATATATACATTAAAAATATTAAATACTTGAATAAATCATTAAACATGATAACAAAAATAATTCAAGTTTTGAAAACCTATAAATTGTATTAACAAAAAATAAATAGAATTGTTTATCAATATTTCTTGAACACCATAAATAAATATATCAAAGTATTTACATAAAAATAAGTTTTAAAAAAATAGTATTATAAAATTCTATGTGATCTTTCTACAAAGGATTAAATAAATTAAACAAAAAAGGTAAACACAAGTCTTGCATTGGTGGAGTTGGTCATTGCTTTAGTCTAACAACCAAGAGGTACAAGGTTCAATTCTTAAATCTAACAAAAAAAATTATATTTTGAATGTTTGATAAAAAACCCGAGCTGGGCCGGTTCATCGGGTCGCCGGTTTTTACCGGGTTTGACCGATTCGCTTCGGGTTGGGTTAAAATTTAATTTCTATCAAAACCGACCCGACCACATAACCGGTCGCGGGTTTACCGGGCCGGGCCGGGTTTAAAAACACTGCAATAAACCTGAATTCCAAATAGCACAGATTTGATAAGTTGAAGGCGGCCAGCATAGGATAACAACTTGGCAGACCAACAATCAATACATACTTGGCACACCAACAATCAATACATACTTGGCACACCAACAATCAATACATGCAAGGATTTTCTTGATTAGAGGCATGCATTGAATGATAGTAAGCTTCCTTGATGAGAGAGGGACACCCAAATATTTAAATGGAAGTTTACCTCTAGTCATTCCTGACATTCTAAGAATTTTCTCTTGAACTTCAATCTTTACTCCTCCAAAATATAAGCAGATTTTTTGTTGATTGGCTTTAAAGCCACAAGGTTCAGAGAATTTTTGGAACACAAGGAGGAGTTGTTTGACAGATTCTACATCCCCTTGAGTGAAAAGCAATAAGTCATTTGCAAAACACACATGAATAAGTCCCATTTTTTGCATTTTGGATGATATCTGAATTGCTTATTCTCTTTGAGCTCTTGTAGACATCTACTTAAGTATTCCATTACTATCACAAACAAGTAAGGGGAGATGGGATCCCCTTGTCTCAAACCCTTCTTGGCTTGAAATGCAACAATAAGCTCTCCATTCGCGCTCACTGTGTATGAAACATTAGTCAAGCAAGCCATAATCCAAGTAACAAAGCGGTATGGAATCCCAGCTCTAGCAGCAACTTCTCCACAAAAGGCCACTCCACCGAGTCATACGCTTTTTGGAGATTTACTTTAACCATGCATCTTGGTGAGATGGCCTTCCTATTATAACCTTTGATAATTTCATGACTAAGCACAATATTGTCAAAGATTACCCTACCTTTTACAAAGGCGGATTGGTTCTCACTAACAATGGTATCCAGGACACCCTGCATTCTATTTGATATAGCTTTTGAAATGATTTTATAGAGGATAATGCAACAGGCAATCGGTCTAAATTCTTTCACAGTGCAAGCATTCTTAGACTTTGGAATTAGAGTGAGTAGAGTTCTATTTACCTCTTTAGGTATAAAACCTGTTGTGAAGAACTGTCTCACTGCTTGTGTCACCTCCTCTCCAATGATATACCATGCCTTCTTGAAGAAATGCACATTAAAGCCATCTACTTTTGGAGCTTTCTCAAAATTCATGTCAAATAAAGCTGATTTGATTTCAGCATCAGTGAAATCCTAACAGAGTTTGAGTTGTTGATCATGTGATATTGTTGGACCCCTCTCCGCTATATTTTTATTTACCGTGGGAAGAATAAGAGCTGCACTTCCCATCAGATTTATGTAGAATTGTCTGATCTCCTCTTTGATCTCATTCTGTGTAGTGCATTGGGTTCCATCACTTTTGGTTATTAACTTGATAGCATTCAAATTGGCTCTAGCTTTGACAAAAGCATGAAATAACTCGGTGTTGGAATCTCCAAGTTTTACCCAGTCTGGTCTGGACTTTTGTTGCCGTATCATTTCCTCAATCTTGCTTCACTTCTCAAGATCAGCTATTAACTCTCTCTCCTTTTGTATGAGTTGGAGATTTAGTCTATCCTCAAAGAGATGTTGTTGAGTTTCGGCTATTTTGAGTCTGAGATTTTCAATTCTTTCTGATGTTCTTCTGAACTCCTTTGTGTTCAGGTTCTTGAATGGTACTTTCATATTCTTACATTTGAACCACAGATTGAGCAGTTTGTTAGAATGACAATGTTCACTCCAAGCATTTCTCACAATATCTTCAAAATCTGCATGGTCTGTGAGAACATTTAAAAACTTGAATGGAGTTTTTCTCACTTCCTCTCCATGATCAAACTGCAATAGTTGAGGACAGTAATCTGACACCCCTCTCTCCAGTATTTGCACTACCACATTTGAGTATTTGGCAAGCCAAGCACTATTAGCAATGCATCTGTCAATCACTGAATAAATTTTATCATTCCTCTCTTGGTTATTACACCAAGTGAAGAGACTACCAACTGCTCTAATTGGCATGAGTTCATTATCCTTTAAGCAGTCCACAAAGTCTCTAATATCACTCTCGTTCATAGGGTTTCCTTGAAATCGGTCCTCAGCACCAAGTATTGTGTTAAAATCTCCTCCCAATATCCCAATACCATTGGATCAGCTGAGAGGGAGTTTATTCTAGATATGAATCCCCATAGCTCTTTTCTCTGCTCCATGGTGTTTAAAGCATAGATAGCCACAAATCTCTGACTCTCCCCAGTGATGAAGTCCACTAATTCACAATATATGGCTTGCTCATGGCATTCCACCATTTTAACATCCACTGATTTTGGGTTCCAACATATCCAGATCCTTCCATTATTAGCATGACTATAGTTATTCAACCACTTCCTTGCCTTACACATCTTTGTTATCTTATTAAACTTGTGAGCCTTTACTCTGGTTTCTAGCAGCACTACCACATCAAGTTTGTGTCTCTGCGGAAAGACTTTTATCTCTTTCTGCTTGAAGGGCTTATTACAGCCCCTCACATTCCAAATGAGAAGCTTCATCTTGTATTTAAGGGGAAATGGTCCCCGCCCATCTCATCATCAATAACTATTTCTTCTAGTTCCCCTATTACCTCATACACATTTTCAGTGGGTATTCTACTCATTTGTGCTTTAAGAATAGAGTTGGTGGTAGTTTTCTTTGGTATTTCCCAGTCTCCCATAACAGATTCTTTCCCTTTACCTACAACCTCAGAGAAGGTAGGATTAGTTTTGGAAGATGTCATTTCCATAGTAGCTTGTTTAAAAGTTTCCCCAGCTTCTTTGCTTGCTGCTTTAGGCTGCCAATTCTGTTGTGGTGGTTTAGCTGAAGCTTTTTTCTTCTCCAATTCCTTACAATCATGCCCAACCATTTGACATTCGTTACAGAAAGGTGGAATCCACTCATAGTGCACCTTTTATTCAATCTTCTCTCCAGACCCCCCTTCAATGGTAATTGAGAATATCATAGGTTTGGTGACATCAACTTCTACCAACATACGTGCATAATAGATTCTAGACTATTGCGATGTACATTCATCAGCACATAGTGGTTTACCCAAGATACTTCAAATTCGACTTAATGAATCTGGGCTCCAGCAGTTTAAAGGAAAATTGTGGAGTTGAATCCATAATGGCACCTCCTTCAGGATTTCTTTTTCAAAACAGAAGTTCATCTCCTATGCCTTTACTATTACTGGCCTACTGGCTATGGTGTGAGGTCCTCCAAACAAAACACGATCTCTATTTTCCATCGAAATAAACCTCACCACAAAGTATCCCTCATTGTGATAATAAATCTCAGGCTTATTATCAATAAGGCATTGCTTCTGCAGGTATGTGTTTAGATACGAAATTGTGGGAATATCACCAATAACATACAGGATTATAGCAATTTTCCATTTCTCACTACTCTTATCCATTTCAATTTTTGATAGACAAGTTGTTGGTGTACCATTTTTAAGAGTAGGAGCAACAAAATTGAGTTTCATACCTCGATTTAGTGGAGAAGCTTCCATATGATCAGATTTGTCCTTCTCCGTTGATTTGCCCTGTTTTACTCTCATTTGCGCTTCAGATCTCTCACTCGCAGCTCACGACGATTCAGCTTGAAATTCTTTCGAGCTAGATACTGTTCCATTGCTCTGTACTGTTCCTACTTTTGGATTCTCCATGATTTCAGGCAAGCTAGCCACAAATTGAGTCCGTGCAGCTGAGGATCCAGTCATCTTCATGGTTTGTTGTTGAGTTGCAATCACTATCTTTTTGGTCTTCCTCTCTTCTTCATCATTTGTTGCAGTCAGCGCAGGTTAACAAGGAAGCACTAACTTACGCCGAGAGAACTTTCGTACATGCATGAGAACAAACACACCCTAACGATGTATTTTATTTTTAAAATTTCAATTAATGTAATGTTTTTCTTTATTGCAATTAATGTATTGTACTAGTTATTTATTTAAATTAATGAAATTTTCAAATTTTCTTTCTAAAATTAATGCTATATACAAATTCAGAAATTAGATAGAGACACCCCATAAAGACAGTTCCACTGCAGCTCAGTGTCTCTATCTCCATTAAACCTAGGGCTGTCAAATCATCCGGGCCGGGCCAACCTGGCCCGGCCCAACGGGCCAAATGCACATTTTCGGGTCGGGTCGGGCCGGCCCGGAATTTTCACGGACCACCAAAAATGCTGGCCCAGTCCAGCCCTATCGGGCCTACGGGCGGGTCGGGCCAAAAGTGGCCCGGTCAGAAAATAAAATTTTAAAAATAATTATAATTTAAATTTAAATTAAAAATTCTATACAGATATAAATTTAAATTTGAAATGGGTAGATCATGTGTAACTTTCACTCAATTTTCCTACTTTTTCTTGAATAAATGTTTCACTAAATTTATTTATTTTTAAATAAAAATAATACACACCTATTAAAGTCTTTGAAGTGAAACTTATCTATTATTTTACTCTTAATTCCTGCTAGAACATAAATTCTTAATAAACTTAAATAGACTTATCTATTATTCTTAATTCCTGCTAGAACATTAAGTAAATAAATTGGGTAAAACGGGACAAAAATTTTACAATTGAATCACTAACTTTATAGTTACAGTACATGCGGTATGGAATGTGAAGTTGATTACAAGAAGACAACTTATTTTAACAATTTTATGGTGTCAAATTAATGTATAATTTCAACTAATTCAAGTGAAAAAATATTTTATTTCTTTTCGATATGTGGGTGTAGTTCATTCGGATCGAGAGTTCATTCAGATCGATATGTGGGTGTAGTCACGGTTCATATGATATGGCTTGCTCGAAAATCGATTATTGTGACATTGTTATTAATCACACTAATTGTGATTAATCATATTAATCACTTCATAATTATAATTTATAAATTTAAATTAAAAATTATAACCGGGCCAAAATGGCCCGTAGCCCGTCGGGCTTTTTAGGCCCGCGGCCCGGTTGGCCCCTCGGGTCACTTGGGCCGGGCCAAAATGGCCCGGGTTTTTTCGGGCCACTAATAATGGCTGCCCAGCCCAGCCCAAACATCGGGCGGGCCGGGCCATTTCGGGCCAATTTTGACAGCTCTAATTAAACCTATAGAAACACCCCATAAAGACACTACCACTGCGGATAGTCTCAAACTACAGACATGCACCTGCTACCCAAACTCTTATATATATATAAAGTAAATATTATATATATTTATAAATTATAATATAATTATTAATATTAATATATTTTGAGTTTTCTTACTTTTCATAAATCGAACTATTTAACTTCATGCTCCGATCCATATCTGTTACTGAGAAGAATTAGTCTGATTTATAATTATATTACAATTTTATTTGAATATTTTATGAGATATCGATTGTATACACTCGTGTTAAATTTTTCGTTAGTCGGTATTTATATTGAGATTTATTCTAATACAATTTTACATTGACGTAATTTAATATAACTTTTTGTTACTTTTACTATTTAAAGTTGATTTTATATTTGATTTTTAATGGATAATTAACTTGTATTATTTGGGTATATTTGGCATGTTTGGGTGTGAAGTCAATTTTAATCGGGTTTAGGACGGATATTGATAAAAAATTCTGAACGACTTTAAGTTTGAAAATGCTTAATGGTTGGATACACAGCCCATTGTCATTCATACAATTAATTCACCTATTACATAAAAAAAAATTAATCTTATTATAATTCCAAGTACATCATAAGTAGTATAAATATCACACATCTCAAGAGTTTGTATTCTTTCCAAAGAAATTCCGCATATTCTTTTTTTTATAAATTATTAATTAAATTTAAAAACTGCATTATTGTGGACTCGAACCCGAAATCTTTAGCATCGGACATAAATCACTCTATCGATAAGTCAATACATGTACGGCCCGCACATATTCTTTGTAGTTTTTGTTACCTTTGTAGTTTCTATTTCCTTTGTGAGTTTTGTAATTATTTATTTTGATGTTGATTCTGAATGATTAATATATTTGGTTTAAAAAAATATATTTGTTATTTGTCTATAATAAATAAAAGAAGGGGGAAAATGAGAAATTACATGAAGTTATCGTATGAATTACTTAAAAGAAAACATCATGCTTTCTCAATCAAAATATATTTCATCGATTTTAAGTGAAACTTCATTCATCGAAGAACATAACTAAATTAAAAAAAATTAACATAATATAAACCTCAATTAATAATATATATATATATATATATAATGGAAAAATTTAAATTTTGATCCATATTAATTTGGTTAATTATTAAATTTAACAAATACATAGCTTTATTTTTATTAAGAAATATAATTTGTCCAATCATTAAATTCTAATTAATATAATTAAACAATAATTATTTTTTAATAAGTCTGAACATCCTTATGCTACATTTCAAAAATTAGTTCAATTGTTAAAAGAAAAATAATGCACATTACAAATTCTTGGAAAAACACTTTAGATGTGGACAATAAACGAGGTTCGGATTCTTAGCGTGCATTACGATATATGTTGTGGCGGGAATGAGTAGTAAAATAACTTCTTAATCGAACTTGAGGCGGGATTCATAAATTGTAGTGGTATAATTTTCATATTTATACTTGAAACTTATTTTTTTTGTTAATATTTTTCTATAATATTCAGGCTTTACCGCATATGACTATACGAGTTTGGGACGATAACAAATGATATTTTTAATTTAATTTGAGATGAGTAACGATATATATATATATATATATAATAAATATTATCCTAAGAAATGAGAATAGATCTCCACCATAGATCTATGGGTGATGGAGGGTCAAGATTTGGCCTAGTCAAAGTGGGTCAAACCCGGGTCAACCCGTTGACTTTTTTTTCAATTTTTTTTTTTTAAAAAACGGTTACCCAAGATGCACAACTTCACATATTCGGATGCACCACTCTATATAACTAGATGCACCACTAAGTGCATTTAGATGCACAAGATTTTCAGTTTTTTTTTTCAATTCTTTTTAAGGGATCACCCAAGATGCACCACTTCACATATTCTGATGCACCACTTCACATATTCGGATGCACCACTTATGCATTTAGATGCACCAAATTTGTAAAATCTTTAAAAAAACTGAAAAAAAATCGGATGCACCACAATGTGTAACCAGATGCACCACAGAGTGTAACTAGATGCACCACATAGTGTAACTAGATGCACAACATTTTACGAAAATAAAAAAAAAACGAAAATAAAACTAGTGCATCTTAATGCACTTAGTGGTGCATCTCATTATATAGTGTGGTGCATATGAATACATGATGTGGTACATATGACCTGACTATAAGAAAAAAAAAAGACGAAAAAAAAAAACGAAATAAAAAAACTTAAAATCTTGTGCATCTCAATGCACTTAGTGGTGCATCCGAATATGTGAAGTGGTGCATGTATGTTGAACGTTTAAAAAAAATCGAAAAAAAAAGTCAACGGGTTGACCTGGGTTTGACCAGGCCAAATCTTGACCCTCCATGTAGATATAATCAATGGTTGAGATTAATTCCTAATTCTCACTTTAAGATCTCTTTGCATGGGAATCACTCCCTATATATATATATATATATACACACACACATGTATATATGGATGAGTTAGTATAAAAATATTTTCTGGTGTGAGAATGTGATGGAGAAAAGGGGGTGATGGAGTGTAGGGGTATCCCGGGTTGGCTTTTAGTGAAGAATTTGTTGAAACGGGTAGCTAAACTTAGGAGGTTTGATGCTTTGAAAAATCCTAAATTCCCATGAGCTCGTTCAAAAGAAAAAAAAAGAAATGAAAGTAAAAGAACTAAGTGTTGAGTTTTGATGAAAACTTTGCTTTCAATGGAATGGAAAGAAGAAAAAAAATGGTTGAAATGTGAGCATAATGGAATAAATAAGTGTGTTGCTTGAAAAAGGTGTGTAATTGAGTCTTAATTGTGGATTATTTGGTGTAGAAGGAAGATGATTGGATTCATGCTAGATTTGAAGAAGATATAAGGTTGGTGAATAATTTGATTAGTCACTTAGCCAAATTTCTCTTCCTAAACCAATGTCCTTACATTATAATCCAAGAAAATCCCTTTGTGATTCTTGATCTTGCATAATTTGTTTGCAATGGAGATGTTAGACGATAAGCAAGCCTATGGTAAGTGGATTTGCATTGTGTGAATTCGATGAGAGTTTAAACCTAAACATTTGAGAGAGAGGGATACACTTCTTTGAGAGTTGCATTTGTTGAGTTGTTGAGATTGGCATGTCATTAGTTTGTGTGAGTTGTGAAAGAGATGCTCGGTTTTAGCATTGAAAGTTTTTGTGTAATCTGAGGCATTTTGTATCCAAAGTCGCTACTCCATTCGAGTTTATGTTCTTTATTTGATTATATTGTTCGGGACTAACAATACCTAAGTTTGGGGGAGTGATAAACACTCATTTTCGTAGCAACTAAACGTGTTTACTACCGCATTTTGATTAGCTTTTGCCAAATTTGTGATTTGTTTGATATGGATTCATCTATTTTGGAATTGTATCACGTTTGGTGGAGTCTTTTGCTTGCGTATAGGTGAAATAAAGTCTTCTAAGCTAAAGTGGATGTTTAAGGACACGTGGAATTGAAAAGTCGGGATGAAGAAGTGAAGAAATCCGAATAGAAGAGGCTAAGGAGCTAATCGGCGCCTGAAAAAGCTAACCGGCCTGCTAACCGGCGGTTCAGGGCTAGACCGCCGGTTAGCACTTCAAACTGCCGGTTAGCGGTGGAAAGTTTCTGGAATTTTTGCGTGTGTTAATGCTAAATGGCCGCTAACTGACGCCCTAGGGTCTAGACCGCCGATTAGCACGGCCGGGGCGCCGGTTAGTCCATTTTTGCACCAAATCTTTCCACTTGGCCCTTTTTACGTTTTTAACTTGTTTTAACACTTCTTGTACCCTTTATAAAGGGATCTTAGCCCCAAAACATGGGATCAAGCCACCATAGCTTAGAACTCTCTTCCCAAAGTTTCCTTTTAGGGTTTAATTAGCTTTTAATCTTTGTAATCAAGTAACAAGGTTGGATTTGGATTGTTTGAAGATTTTATTGAAGATATTCTCCATTTGGGTTCTTAGTATATCTTATTACGAACTTGATTATCTTTTCTATTGTTATTTCTCTTATTATGTCTAGCTAAATTCCTTTAGTTGGTTTTAGGGAGCTTGTGAGATTCAATTGATGGTGGATTTTGATTATTGATGTTATTTTGCCTTCTAATTTGTGGTTCATGCTTCTTGGTGCTTGTTTTTCATGTTAGAATAGGTGGCCTCTATTTTAGCATGCCTAGTGTTCGTAAAAATGCTTAATCGGTTTTTATGATCATTGAATTCAAGTTTGCATGGTATGTTTGATTAAGGATCCGAGCGGAAGTTAATCAATGCATGGAAGACTATAAATCTTGAGTGCTTTTGAGAGTCAACGCCTTGTCTTGAGTCTTAATCGAGATAGATAAGTAGTTGATCAACTTGCATGTTCTTGTCGAGAGAGAGAGTGTGCATATGTGAGTGATTCATTCACTACAATTAGATTAAATGGTTGAATGGATCGATAGTTGATTTCCCCATCGTTTTGAGTCGAGCAAGGTTCCTAGAACCAACCATTTTCTATATTGTTCTATTTGCTTGTTAGTTGCTTATTTTCTCTTAATTGCTCTTCATACCAATTTCTTATTTCTTTTAGTTTGAAAATCTCACGAATCATGACAATCTTAGAGTTTGAATAGTAGGAAGGTGCATAAATTTCGTTTTCAACATAAATTCGATCCAATAGTCCTTGAGGATACGATACTCGTTACTGGCGCTACAATAGCCCGATAAAGTGCGGATTATTTGCTAAGTAAAACTAGTGATCAGTAACCGTCCATTACCGATGATTATAGGGTTGGACTTTGTTTTATTTATGGATGAGAATTATATGTATTCAATTACTTTATTGTGGCCTCAAATTAAAATAAAATAAAATAATTACCCTAACAATTATATACGACAAAATCAATTAGAATTAAAGATTTTTTTTGAAATATTCGAATTAAATAAATTAAGTCGCCATGCATTAAAGGCAGTTCAACATGCCATAAATTTTGTTAATTATTTTATGCATCATCTTTCGCATATTAATGCATTATTTCAGTCCGACAAAATTTTTAGACTTATTACATTTCATTTTTAAAATAGTTTATTTTTTGTATTTGTAAGTGTGTAAATATTGTATATACCATAATCCTACACTATGCTGCATGCGTCCTTCTGAAAGACATCCAAATTTGTGTAGAGGGAGCACAAACATAACCTCAATTAGTATTTTAAGTTTATTATTTAATTATCTGATTTTTGGTAATGTATTTTTTTTTTATTATAATAATGCATAAACAAAATTCATCAATATTAAAAAAAAAATGCATTGATGTAATATTCAATTTACTATAACTTGGATTAAGAAAGAATATTTTCTTAAGCGATAAACGAGAATAAATATGGATTATTGATTTTTGTTGATCTATGGCCTAGATTTAATGGTGCATAAAGTTATTGTAATTTATGCATTAGAATATTAATGCATTAAGTTACTGTAATTTATACATTAAATTATTGATGCATTAAGTTACTAAAATTTATGCATTAAAATTTATATGCATTTAGTTGTTGCACTTTGTGCATTACTGATGTGATAAAAATATATTATTCTAATGTTATCAATATAAGATATATTCTCACCAGATTCTACCATAATATCTAATAAAAATTAATTAAGATAATCCACAATGTACTTGACAGTAATGCATTTATACATTTTTCCGAAATATGTTGTTCATTATATTATAATGCACTATTTTTTATTATATTTTTGAAGGAATAATAATATAGTAATATACATTACCAAATGCATAAATTATTATGTATTGAACATATTACTGATATGTAGACGTTATTATTAAAATTGTAATTTCTAACTAAAATTTTGTAAAGTAAGAGTAGGAAACACCGATTTTTATTTTTATTTTTAATTAATCCATATAAAAGAAACAATATTAGAGGAATACATTTTTTAATGGGTATGGGTATGTTGGGAGATGATTTAAAATTTCGCTGCACATAGTCGCACAATTTTAGGAGTGATTATATGGAAACTTTTTACGTTTCACAATTCTAACCCTTGCTTGCCCAAATTGTGAATCTGGATTTATTTCAACATTAATTCGGGTGAATTAGTTTCAATGAAATTCATTCGTTTATTTAATGGTAATCAAGGGCTGTATATTATTCTTATTTCTCATCTTAGGGGTTATTCTCACCAGATATCATCTATATATATATATATATAAAGGGACACATTTATATGAGAATCGAGAATATAAATAAACAGGGTATTTTTACAATGAATTACTACATATTTACTTTGTGATATCTGTACGAGTTTAAGATGTGGACAATATAATTTTTTTCAATCAGATATGAACAATTTGTTTATATAAATATTAAATAAATGAGTTTGGTTAATAATTAAGGGATATTTATTACTATATATACAAGCTTTAGAACAAATCGAGTAGTTATACAACTTTTTTCTACAAATAATATAAACTACGATAATCCCGTCGATGTTCGATTGGTAACAAACTAGTTGTATAGTTAATAGGCATGTTACATGTAAAATTGTTACGCTTTAGAGTCTTTATTTTAAATTTTAACAACAAAAATGTTTAATACAATTTTTTGTGTTCATTCTATGAAAATGAGTTGTAATCTTCTATACATTTAAATACATTTACGGGCACAATTTGTATATAGTATATGAAATGCCAATGATTTAATGTGACATACAAGGATTTTTTTAATTTTCTTTGACTTTCGAAATTCATCTTATTTCCTATTGCGAATTTAATTTTTTCTATTTATGAATTGAGTTAATATTATTTTTATAAAAAAATAGTATAAAATACACCCCCTGAATTGCAGAGGTACATAACTAGTTTTCTAAAAAAAAAAGAAAGAAAATTCAAATCTATAACGAAAATAGAAAATTCATGTGTACAACTTCTACGAAAATTTCATTGTGCTCTATGCTGGCTGGATGCAGCATCGATTAATGTGTGTATACTTGTTCATCTTCCCAAACTTTTAATATTACCACCACCGTATAAGTTGAACATGACCATTTGCTGTGCATATTTGTTAGTGAAATTTATCTCTTTGTTTTTGTGCTTTCTATATTGTCAATTTTGTCTTCAAACATCTGACGGTGAGGTAATTGAATAAGAAGTTAATCTTCAATCTAATGTTAATTATGACAGTATTGACATCAAAATCTTAGCCTCGTAATCGTACAAAAAGTCGAGGAAATAATATTTAAAATAAAAGCGTTTCAAAAATTAATAAAAATGAATATTTCCTATAATACCCCCATTTAAGTTAACGAATTTAAACATAATTACTTTTATAGTTTTACAGCAAATCCTTCAGACTTCCAACAATAAGTTGAAAAGATTAATTGGACTAGCATCATCTATCATTATATTACTAAAAAAAAAATAGTCTAACATTTTTTTATTTAATTTGATAAAAAAATAAGTAATTTCTAATTTGTCAATTAATTAGGTAGACGAGTCAATTCCCAACTAACGGGTACTTCAACTCGGGATCCCACGTGACACATTTTCATTCTTTATTCTTATTAATTTTAAAATTTTCATTTTATTCATTTTTTTCATGTATTTTCTAAAATCTAGAATCATCATCTATGAATTGATTTTTACGTTATTTGTAGTTGGGTTTCCAACTTTGCATAATTTATAATTATAATTATTAAATATTACTAATATACAGTTAAGATGAGAATGAATAGTATAATCAATTTTTTTTTAATGTTTTGAGTCTATACAAATTCTAAACGAGTTTTATAAATTATGCATTTATAAATCAAAATCGCGGTCAACGGGCCAATTCTGACCTGAAACCGTGGCGGTAGACGAGCCAATTCCCAACCAACGGTTACCTCAACTTGAGAAATTTTTCATTTTATACTTTTTTTTCCCATGTATTTTCTAAAATTTATAATCGTCATCCATGAAATAATGTTTACGTTATTTGTTGCTAGGTTTCCAACTTTGCATAATCTATAATTTTAATTAACGGATAGTACAATCATTATTTTTATTAAATTTTTGGATCTATACAAATTCTAACAAATTACGCACTTATAAATCAGAGTCGTGGTCAACGGGCCAGTTCCAACGCAGAACTGTGGCGATAGACTAATATACGGATTTTTTTCAGAAAGGGACACAAATGTTTAATTTTTTAATCGGATTTTAAACAAGTACGAGTATATAAATTTGAAACAAGTTTGAATAATCCTAAACACATCATCTCAAATTGTTTGATAAATCGTCTCCGTTTGAAAACGTAAAATATGTAGGAAAATTGGCAGAAAACTTACTAACGATTTTGATGGTCCCGAAACGAGTTACTGGTGTATGGGGGGGGTGGGAATACACCAGTTAGGATTTTAAAACTTAACACTTAAAAAAATACATCAACTGAGTAAAACTGACTCAGTTGGAATCTCACAGCTGAGTAAACAACCTCAGCTGGAAAAGTGGTGTTGTGCGGAATGTGGTGGAAATTAAACTCGTTAAAACAACTCACGCTTTTAGCACGGTTGGTCAAAAACCAAAACAGTTGAGAATGTGCAGATATGCAGATTGTATGCCGGTTAGTTTGGTCAGTTAACAATGTAGTAAGTAACTGAATAAAATAAACACAGACACACAGGATTTAACGTGGTTCGGAGATAACCCTCCTACGTCCACGGGGAGATGTGAATTCTCACACCTCAGTCCAAGTTCTTCTGGACAGTTCCACACAGCTTACTCGGGCTGTGCAACCGTTGCAATAAGTTTACGGGTACTTATCAACCTTTACAGTTAAGTTTGCGGGTACTTAACAACCTATGTCAAGTTTGCGGGTACTTGACAACCTAGCTACTCAATTACAGGAAGAGTATGATCCTAACAGACACTTTTAAAGGAGTGTATGTGGGTGGATTTTCCAACTACAGCTCGATCACTAATGAGAGCTGGATCTATGGCTTGAACGAATAAACACTCAAACTAAGATCTAAGACAGATTATAACTCTATGAACCCTCAGCTACTAATGTTCTATCACTCTTGAACTCTCAGCTGCTGATGCTCTTAGAACGTGATTTTTGCGGATTTTTCTTGTGATTGCACTTCTCTATCTCTTGTCTCGTGTATCTCTCGAATGAGAGAATGCCTCTATTTATAGGCGGAGAGTATCAACTAGCCGTTGGAGGTGTTGTTGATCTCTGATCGTTGAAAGCGATGTCTTGTCTCTCATCTCTGCAGACTTTCCCGATATGGCATCTGTGCTCTTCTGCTTTTCTTCTGAGACAGCCTTGTGTTGGGCCAGATGGGGTAATGACTGAACGGTCAAACCCTCATGTGACTTCCTTTTGAAATTCAAATCTTAAACCTTTCTGACAGTCAACCTCGATTAGTCGGTTGAAAATCTTGATCTTTATCTGAGTGGTCTTCAGCTGATGTTCTGACTGAACCGTTGAACTCTCAGCTGACTTTGAACTTCATGCTGTTGATCTTCTTGTTTGAGTTCTACAACTGAGGTTCTGAAACTGAACCCTCAGTTGTCTTCCTTGTATGTAGTCAGTTGAGTTTGAATCTTCAGATGACTTTCTTCTCATCTGATGTTCTCTTCCTCTCTACTGCTTCTCATCTGACGAACCCTCAGTTGGTTTCCTTCACAACTGATGTTCTGAAGACTTCTCCCTCATTCCATCTGAACGTATGAACTCTCAGTTGTCTTTCATCATAACTGATGTTCTGTCTGAGTGATGCCTTGTTTCCATCTTTAGCTGGAGACCTATAAAAATCTCAACTTTGCTCAAACAGCGAGCCTAATTTCTAACATTAGGTTCTGGCAACATCTACTCGGTTGGGGTCAGTCGGTTTTGGAATTCATCAAAACTCATACTAATAAATTTCCCAACAATTTCTCCCTTTTTGATGATGCCAAAACCACTTACAACTTGAAACCACTACTGATCTAAACCTCACTAACTTATCTAAAATTTCAGCTAAAATTCTAGACAGTCTATAAGATAAAACATCAAAGGGTTAGCACAGTTATAACATGGTATTTAAAAGACTTTGTAATTCAGAGCTTGGACAATGAGGGATTGTTCATCAAGGTGAATCTTATAATTGAATAGTTTTCATTACAACTGATTGTTACAAAAGATAGGCTCAAAAACCGAAAATTACAACAGTTGCTAGAAAACTAACTAAGCTAGTATTGTAACCCATACTTGTCAAAAATCCTTAAAAATTTCCCTCTTAGCAGGTGACTCCTTGGAAATGTCCACTCCATGCTCCTTGCAGACCTGCCTTGTCTCAGATGCAATCTTCGTGCGGTTCAGGTTGCTGGAATCCGAGAGAAGAGGTGGCCGATAAGTAACCCTCTTGGGAACTGGAACAGTGTTCAAGTCCAGGTTGGCGTCAATCATGGCCCTCCTGAATTGACTGAACATGCCCGGGTCACCTGAGTGCAACTCGGTCAGCGCCTCCTTGAACGCTCTCCTTGGGTCGTCAGTTGCGTAAACCTTCCTGTAATAGAAGTCGTTCACGAACTCCTGCTTGAACAGCTCCCACTCCTCATTCCACTCGGTCGGCATCCATTTGTCGGTATGCCTGAACCGACTCTCAACCTTGGACTTTAGAGGCAACCTTTGTTGCTTCAACCGAGCTTCCGCCTTTGATTGGATTCTGTTGATGCGGCGTCGGCTGCGGGAGGCAACGTTGCGGTCCAGGTTCTGAGAAACCTTCTTCAGCTCAACCTCGAACTGGTTCACCCTCCTCGCCTGGCTGGCGGCAAACTTTTTGATCCAGTTCGGGTTCATGTAATCCTTCTCCTCTACAGCCATAGCCTTGGCAGTTGCTATGCACTCTTCGGTTGTTATCCCGTCGAGTTCAGTATCCAGCTCGGCAGCGATCTCGGCAATGGAGCTGTAGGAAACTCCAATCTTCTTTGCCTGCTCCAAGTCTTTAGTCATTTCGGCTCCACCGACTTCGGTTGTCTTGGCAGCAGCAGACTTCCCCCTCCTCAGCTGAGATTTGGATGGTTGAGCAGTTGGCACTCCTTCTTCTTGGGTCTCTTATTCTTCCTGCGCTTCACCCTCCGTCTCCTTCTCTTCCCCCTTTTTGGCATCAGCAACAAGACTTGCTACTGAACCGTCCAGAGAGTTGAGTTTGGCCTCGGTTGATTGAACACGGTTGAAGAGTTCATCGACCGCACACTCCAGCTCCATCTTCTTTGCCAGTTCGGAGTCCTGGCGCTCTTGTTCTGCCTTCTTCAAAACAGAGAGGTTGTCATTGACCTCTGTCTGAAAGGCAACGAACTCAGCCCAACGCGACTCGAACCGGGACTCCCATTCAGCATCCTGCGTCTGTTAGGACTTGGCCAGATTTGAGTCAGCCAAGTACTTGAAGACATTCACTTCCGACTTCAAGCCCAACAGAGTGGACTTCAGCTCTGACACGTCCTGATTGGTGGAGAAGGAGAAATCATTCAGCTTCGTCTTCAGCTCGACATTCTCCTCCACCAGTTGTTGGTACTTCGCTTCTTGTGCTGCCAACTCCCTCAGCTGGTCATCTTGTTGGTGCTGGAGGTTGGCGAGCAGCTCGGTCCTCAACTGGTTGACCCTCTCAGCCACTAGCTCGCAGATTTGTTCTGTTGAAGGAGCGAGCTGAGCAGCTGGAAAGGCTTGAGCGGACTGAGCTAGAGGCTCAGCTGTGACCATGGCTTGACGGTTTGCCAGGTACAGCTTCAGGTTTTCCTCCTCTTCCTTTGCGGCGGCGGCTGCTGCATCGACATCCTCAAGGAAGTCAGCTGATTTCGCCAACATGTTGTCAAGGAAGTCGACACACTCCTTTCCAGCTGCCTCCCTTGTGTCCGTCCCTTCAGCCAGACTCTGGTCCATCCGTCTAGTGAGCAGCGCGATCTGGTTGTTGTACGCCACCTTCAAGTTGGAATAGTTGAAGTAGGCTCGGATGCGGTACTCATCAGACTTCAGCCTGTCCCAGCTCAGCACCCTGATCGTGTCCTCCTTGACATACCACTGGCTAAAGATCAAGTGGAACTGGTACAGTAGCTCGGTTCTCAGTGTGGCGAAGATGGGCATGTCGGGAGCCGCAGGGAACAGACCCAACAGCTTTTGAAAGCAGTAGGCCACCCTGCCTTCGTGCTCCTCAGCAACAGCCTGCAGGTCCTCCGCTTCGTTGATCGGGGAGGGGGTGAGATTGTATGGTTCGGGTTCAAGAGGTTCATCGATGTTGGCCAAAGAGTCGGTCACAACATCGGCATCGAGCTAAGAGCTCGGAATTTGGGATTCAGTTGGGGAAGAGGGTGCAATGGTTTCCTCAACATCGGCCGAAGGAGCGGTCACGATGTTGGCATCGAGCTGAGAGCTCGGAATTTCTGGCTCGGTTTGGGTAGAAAGAGCAAGAGGCTCTGGGGGCGGTACAACATTCTCTCCAGCTGTGGGGGAGGTGGTAACATCTTCGAGGTCCTCAGATGAGGAGGATGCATCCGACGTCTCCATGCCCTCAGCCTCATCAGCTCCGGGGCCTCGAGGTGCGATCTCGAATGATGCGGCCTCAGCTGAGCGGCTGGATTCAGAACGCTCCTCAGCAGGTGTGGATTCAACCTGCACTCCCTCCTCGACTGGAGCTTGTTCCTCAGCTGGAACATCAACTGGCTCATCAACTGACTCATCAGCTGGAACATCAGTTGGCTCATCAGCCGGCACCTCAGCTGCCTTCTTGGTGGACTTCTTGAACCTTACCCTTAACTTTTTCTGGGCAGGTTCGTCAGTCGACTCCTTCTCAGCGTCAGCTCGGCGACGTGAGGCTTTGGATTTTGCGGGGCGAGCAGCAGCTTGTTCCCCCTCAGCTGTTGACTCAGCTGGCTTTCCCAACTCCCTCTTGTCCTTAGGAGTGTAGACACTCCTCAGCAACTCTTGTGCTTTCTTGGCTGTCGGGAACAACAACAGCTTCTTCAGCGGCGTCTCCTCGCAGTCAGCCCAGACCATATTGCGGTCCTTTGTTGCGAGGAGGATGAGGGCGGAGACTTTGCAGCCGAAGTTGAGCGTGCCCTTCACACTCAGTAGCTTCTCTCCAGACTCGGTTGTAGTCTCAGAGATCTTCGACTTTTCCACCATCAACTGGTTCAGAAAATATTGGAACCAGTTGATTTGGTGTTGGTGCTCCAGGGCCACCAGCTGCTTCAATTTAGGTCGGCTGATGTCGCCGAACGCACCACTGTATCCGAACACTACCTTCGACACGGCGTCGAACAGCAGGCGGTGTTCCAGCTTCAGCTTTGTTAGTTGCATGTTACTCCTCAACCGCTCCGGCTCGATCAAAGCATCCTGAAGAAATTCATCTGCTTGTTCGTCAGTAATATTCTCCAGGAACTCGGTGGCGGTATGGTTGATTGGTATGATGTACCGGAGGACATCAGACACGTCGATAGGGAAGGAGACACGACGTATCGTCCTTGCCGGAACATCTCTTTGTCGGCACGACACCACCGTGGAAACTCCCTCCGAACTGTCAAGGGGGCGAACGAGATTGACGTAGAATTCTCCAACTTGGCGCCTGAGCAAGTGGGAGGGGCAGAGCTTGGCCAATTCCAGTAGTCCGTTCTCATGGAGAGTGTTGGCAAGAGGGGCTAGGACCGGCGACTCTAGATCCTCGTCGGAGAGGATCTGGTCGAAGTGAATCTTCGATACTAACATATCGAATGACTCTTCATACGTGGTAGGCACAAGGGAAGGTCCGGATGACGCCATTCTCTTGCTTTTAGGTGCCATTAATAATCACTGCAAAGGTAATATATATAGGAAAGGAAAGAAATCTTTTTGCAGAAACGGGTTAGGCAGAAAACTGGAAGACGATGAACAGTTATAATTGATAAGCACAAATGAGGAAAGTAGGAGATATCTTCCTGATTTTTCGCCTTATATAGGTCTTTGACTCGGATGAGATCAACGGCTGGGGTTAAATGGCGCGAATCCATCAACGGCTGGGATTACGCGACTGTTGACTATCTTTGACTCGACGTTTTGATCCGAGTTCCAACCAGCGCGTGAGAAGGTGTACAGTTTCATGTGTCAGCCCAGTCGCACTATAAAGTAAGGCTATAGGAGTTCAGCCAGACTTTACATTAAATGCGATATGATGGCTTGTTTAGTTTAGCTGACATGTTCAGGAATGTTTGAATTTATTTCAAACATTCTCATTGAATATCATAACACCTTCAGTCATAAATGATACCTGCCAGCCGATGTCGAGATCAGCTGTATACCTATGTTGAGTTCCTCAGTTGCCGCATACCATCAGCTGACTCGAGTTCGTCTGTTCAGCTGACGTCTGATCCATTGTTGCAGCATACCATCAGCTGACTCGATTTCGTCTGTTCAGTTGATGTTTGATGTCTTCAGTTGGCAATTCGTATCTGAGATTCCCCCTTCATCTGAGCTTTCCCCTCATATGGATATCTGACTCTTCATCTCGGATGGATCCTCTGCAGCTCAGATAATTCTTTAGCTCAGATGGATTTTCTCTAGCTCGGATGACTCTTCATCCGATGGATCCAATAGTCCAAGAAGATCACACAACATCTTGAACCGAGCTTCAGGAAGAGGTTTGGTGAAGATGTCAGCTCTCTGAATCTCAGTAGGGATCTTCTCCATGGACACATCCTTCTTTTCAATATGATCTCGGATGAAATGATGACGAATGTCGATATGCTTTGTCCGAGAGTGGTGAACAGGATTCAGAGAGATAGCTATGGCACTCGAGCTATCACAATGAATGGGAACCTGTCCAGTTGCAACTTCATAATCTCTCAGCTGTTGCTTCAGCCACAATACTTGCATGCAACAGCTTCCGGCAGCCATATACTCTGACTCGGTTATAGAGGTTGCAACACATGCTTGTTTCTTGGAGAACCATGAAACCAGCTTGCTTTCCATGAATTGACAGTGTCCAGAGGTAGACTTCCTATCCAACCGATCTCCTGCTAGGTCCGCATCTGAGTATCCTGTCAGTTGGATATTGTCGTCAGTTGGATATCACAATCCAACATTAATAGTTCCCTTCAGATACTTGATGATGTTCTTTGCTGCCAACATGTGTGCTTCTCTTGGCTGTACTTGGAATCGAGCACACACTCCAACTGCGTATGATATGTCTGGTCGGCTGGCAGTTAGATATAGCAGCGAACCGATGATCCCTCTAAACTGGTTAGCATCTACGAGCTTTCCTTCAGCTCCGGGTTTAATTTTCAGTTAGTATTCATTGGGATCCTCGTGGTCTTACTTGTCTGCAATCCGAACTTGGTGACGAGCTCCTCTGTATACTTAGACTGATTGATGAAAATTCCTTCTGGTGACTGCTTCACTTGTAATCCAAGGAAATAGTTCATCTCGCCCATCATTGACATCTCGAATTTCTCCTTCATGAGATCTGAGAATTTCTTGCACAATTCCTCTGACTTGGAACCGAAGATGATGTCATCGACGTAGATTTGCACAACAAGTATATCTTCTCCAACTTTGATGGTGAACAGGGTTTTGTCAACTGATCCTCGTTTGAATCCCGAGTTCAGTAGAAAACCACAAAGAGTGTCATACCAGGCCCTTGGTGCTTGCTTTAGACCATAGATAGCTTTCTTCAACTTGTACACTCTTCCATCTCCAGTCTCAAAACCTGGAGGCTGTTCAACATATACATCTTCCTTGATATCTCCGTTGAGGAATGCACATTTCACATCCATCTGATACACTTTGAACTTGTGATGTGCGGCATAAGCTAGAAAGATTCAGATGGCTTCCAGCCTTGCAACATGCGCGAAAGATTCTTCAAAGTCGATTCCTTCTTGTTGGCAGTATCCTTGAGCTACCAACCTTGCCTTATTCCTCACTATGAATCCAATGGCGTCTCTCTTGTTTTTGAAAATCCACTTTAATCCAATCACCTTGACACCATTTGGTCTTTCTACCAACTCCCATACACAGTTGCGTAGAAACTCATTCAGTTCTTCTTGCATGGCTGTTGTCCAGTGAACACAGTTGAGAGCTTCCCCAACATTCTTCGGTTCTGGTACATCAGCTACAAAGTAAGAAATCATGGCAACATCTCCAGCTTGCTCGAACTCCTCTAGAACTGCCAACTCCTCAACATATTGGGCGTAAGTGTTGGAGTTTTCTTCAGTTGATTCTGGATTTGCAACTCGGCTCCTTGTACGCACACCCTCGGTTGGATCGCCGATGATGTTGTCAGTGGAATGGACTTCATACCATCTTCGGTTGCGTCTTCCTTCTTCTTCCAACTGTGGTTGTTCCGAAATCTGAGTTGGAGTCTTTAGAGCTGGTGATTGATCAGTTGTTGAGTCTGGATCCTCAACATTGACATTGGTTTGAACTGGACTCGGTTGGGCTTCGGATGCTGATGCAGTTGGAGGAGCATCAGCTGAAGTTCCCCCTTGGGATGAGCTGAGGTCTTCGCACTCATCTTTAGAGGAGTATGGATCCTCATCCACAGTTGCCCAAACCAGTGGTTCAGATAGGTTCTTTTCCCTTAGAGCTTGCGATCTGGTGAGAACTGATGGAACAGCTGGATCTGTTTGTTGTCCTTTAACCTGTTCCCTGCACTCAAAGGTAGATTCATCAAAACTAACATGAGGTGTTATTTCCATAACACGAGAGCTGTTGTTGAAAACTCTGTATGCCTTGATTCGAGCAGCATATCCAAGAAATATGCCCTTCGAAGCTTTGGCATCAAAAGTTTTCAACTGAGTCTTCCCATTGTTGTGAATATAACACTTTGAACCAAAAATGCGAAAATAAGAAATATCTGGCTTCCTGCGTCTCCATAGCTCATATGGTGTCTTTCCCAACCGCTTGGTTAGAAGAGATCGGTTTTGAGTGTAGCATGCAGTGTTGATCGCTTCAGCCCAAAATCTCTTTGGTAGAGCTGAGCTGGCTAACATGGATGTGGCTGCATCCTTCAGCGTTCTGTTCCTTCGCTCAGCTACTCCATTTTGTTGCGGAGTACGCGCGGCTGATGTCTGATGGGTAATTCCATTTTTCTTGCAATACTCGATGATGGTTTCATTTAGAAACTCAGTTCCATGATCTGATCGGATAGAAATGATCTTCATCTCTTGTTGGTTCGATATCCGATCCATCAGCTTGGGCAGCTCATCTCGGGTTTCACTCTTTTGACGCATGAAAATGGTCCACGTGTACCTCGAGTAATCATCAGTTACAACCAATGTATATTCGTTGCCATTTATGCTCTTTGGTGTAACTAGCCCGAAGAGATCCATATGGATCAGCTGTAACACTCGGTCGGTTGAGGGAGTTGACTTCAACCGGAAGGAGGATCTAGCGAGCTTTCCCAGCTGGCATGCACTGCAGATGTATGTTGTTGAAAACACTCGGTTAGGTATGTCTCTTGCATGTTCTTGTCTGGCGAGTCGGTTCATCGTCTTGAAGTTCAGATGGTTGAGCCTTTTATGCCACAGCCAGCTCACATCAGAACTGCTCTTTGATAACAGGCAGGTGTCAGGGAGGCTGCTGTTCCAGTCAGCGTAATAGACATTCCCTATTGGTGATCGATTTCCCAACAATATCACCTGTTTTGATCCGACATCTTTAACTCTGCAACCCTGTGCATCAAACTTGACAGAGAAACCATTATCACAGAATTGGTTGATGGAGAGCAGGTTATGCTTCAATCCATCAACATAAGAGACATTAGAAATTGAAACATGATTGGTTTCAAGGGTACCGTAACCTTTGGTATAACCTTTTGAGTTATCACCAAAAGTAACTGATGGACCTTCTTTCTCCACGAAACTTCCAAGCAAATCCTTCAGATTCGTCATGTGTTTCGAGCATCCACTATCCATCACCCACATTGTAGCAGACGCCTTCTTCTTCCTCAGCTGTTTCTCCTGTACCTGCAAAGAGAAACTCGCTTAGGTCCTCAATTTCAGTTGGGTCCTGGAAGGTTAGAACCAGTTCCCGCTGGAACTGTGCGTCGCTTTTCCCTGTAAACTCGGATGGATTTATCATTCCAGATTACTTTTCCTTCATCATCAACTATAACAACACCTCGGTTATCCTTAGGCTTGTTGTTAGTAGTGATGTTCTGTTTCTTGGGAGGAGTTGGATTTCTCCCATGTTGAGCTTTAGGAGGTGAGGCTTTCCCCCTGTTTTGATGGCGATTCTTATCCTGTTGAGTTTGTCTGTGAGGTCGGATGCCATGTTGGAATCTTTGTGGCTGATTATGATTCCAACTTCCTGAGGGTTGTCTGTAGTTGTTCATGCCCTGTTGATGATTCATATTATGGCATGAATATCTCCAGTCAGCCTTGAAATGACCTTCCTTTCCGCATTCAAAACAGCCGTTGGTGACAGGCTTTGAGCTATCTCGAGTTCGGTTTGATTTGTAGAATCGTTTGTATTTCCCGAACCAAGTGTCCATGTCGGCTAGCTTCTTTGACAGAGCTGCAATGTTCTGTTGCAGTTCCTCTCTGCTTGGCTCCTTTGCAGTCGTATTAGCCGATCTGGTTGGCCTCGATGATCTCGATTTCGAGTAGTCAGCTCGAAGAGCAACTGACTTTGAGGCTGAGCCAACATCCTCAATTTTACTTGTCTGACCTGAGGACTGCGATCTCCTCCTGTTGACCTTATACTCATTTCCTTTTAAGATTGAGAACAATCTTTCAGTTCCCATTTCACCAAGGTCAGCTCGGCTCTCGTGGATATTGGTGAAAGTATCTCACTCAGCCGGTAGAGCTTGCAACACTTTGAGATTGATTTCTCTTAGTGTGTATTTTCCTCTTCGGATGGACTGGATTCTTCTGATGATGTCCATAAACCGGAGCTCTAGCTGATCAATAGTCTCATCAGGTCGCAGACTGAAGTTGTCAAAATCTTGACATGCATGTGAGAACTTGTTTTCCTTTGTCTCATTGCTTCTTCCTTCACTTAGCGATGCCAGGATGTCCCACATCTCTTTTGCAGTCTCACACTCCTCTATCCAAGGCAGATAATCTTGTCCAACTGTGGACATTATTATGCTCTGAGCCCAGATATCCAACTGGCTCACCTTGGCCTCCTCTGGAGAGTAGTCTTCTGGCTGTTTCTCCACACACTCCACCACTGTATCTCCATCGTTAGGATTTGTGGGAGTGCGAGCTATTCTTTCTTTAATGACGATTGGTCCGGAAGAGAGAACTTGTTGCATCCTGTGATGCTTTGACAGAAGGATCTTCTTTATTCGAGTTCTCCATGATGTATAATTGACTACTGAGAACATGACGACGATCTTGTCCTTGACGTCCATCTGCACATAATAAACAGGACAAATATGCGAGCAAATATGCACTAGCGTGAAAAGATCTGTTCAGTTGACCACTGAAGAAAATTTCTCGAATTCACACCTTGTGAAACATAGTCAGCAGTCTTTAGAACCACTGCTCTGATACCACTTGATGGTCCCGAAACGAGTTACTGGTGTATGGGAGGGGGGGAATACACCAGTTAGGATTTTAAAACTTAACACTTAAAAAAATACTTCAACTGAGTAAAACTGACTCAGTTGGAATCTCACAGCTGAGTAAACAACCTCAGCTGGAAGAGTGGTGCTGTGCGGAATGTGGTGGAAATTAAACTCGTTAAAACAACTCACGCTTTTAGCACGGTTGGTCAAAAATCAAAATAGTTGAGAATGTGCAGATATGCAGATTGTATGCCAGTTAGTTTGGTCAGTTAACAATGTAGTAAGTAACTGAATAAAATAAACACAGACACAAAGGATTTAACGTGGTTCGAAGATAACCCTCCTACGTCCACTGGGAGATGTGAATTCTCACACCTCAGTCCAAGTTCTTCTAGACAGTTCCACACAGCTTACTCGGGCTGTGCAACCGTTGCAATAAGTTTACGGGTACTTATCAACCTTTACAGTTAAGTTTGCGGGTACTTAACAACCTATGTCAAGTTTGCGGGTACTTGACAACCTAGCTACTCAATTACAGGAAGAGTATGATCCTAACAGACACTTTTAAAGGAGTGTATGTGGGTGGATTTTCCAACTACAGCTCGATCACTAATGAGAGCTGGATCTATGGCTTGAACGAATAAACACTCAAACTAAGATCTAAGACAGATTATAACTCTATGAACCCTCAGCTACTAATGTTCTATCACTCTTGAACTCTCAGCTGCTGATGCTCTTAGAACGTGATTTTTGCGGATTTTTCTTGTGATTGCACTTCTCTATCTCTTGTCTCGTGTATCTCTCGAATGAGAGAATGCCTCTATTTATAGGCGGAGAGTATCAACTAGCCGTTGGAGGAGCTGTTGATCTCTGATCATTGAAAGCGATGGCTTGTCTCTCATCTCTGTAGACTTTCCCGATATGGCATATGTGCTCTTCTGCTTTTCTTCTGAGACAGCCTTGTGTTGGGCCAGATGGGGTAATGACTGAACGGTCAAACCCTCATGTGACTTCCTTTTGAAATTCAAATCTTAAACCTTTCTGACAGTCAACCTCGATTAGTCGGTTGAAAATCTTGATCTTTATTTGAGTGGTCTTCAGCTGATGTTCTGACTGAACCGTTGAACTCTCAGCTGACTTTGAACTTCATGTTCTGAAGACTGATGAACTGATGTTCTGAAGACTTCCCCCTCATTTCATCTGAACATATGAACTCTCAGTTGTCTTTCATCATAACTGATGTTCTGTCTGAGTGATGCCTTGTTGCCATCTTTAGTTAGAGACCTGTAAAGATAAAATCTCAACTTTGCTCAAACAGCGAGCCTAATTTCTAACATTAGGTTCTGGCAACATCTACTCGGTTGGGGTCAGTCGGTTTTGGAATTCATCAAAACTCATACTAATAAATTTCCCAACAGATTTATCAACGAGTCAATTCCGACCAAGAATCGTGCGCGTAGAGGGGCCAATTCTGTACTTGTGGGACAATTTTTTTTAATATATTAAAATTTAGAATGTGTAGGAAAATTAGCAGAAAAATTACTAACGATTTATCAACGAGCTAATTCCGACCTAGAATCATGCTCGTAGAGGGGCCAATTCAGTACTTGCAGGACAATTTTTTTTTTTATATATTATATAATTTTGAACTCATAAAATTAAGGATATTTATGGTCAACTTTTATCTTATATCCTTGACTAAATAATTTTATGAATCACAATCATCCACATAAAGATTTGTAAAAAGGAAAAACTACTAAGTACATAGTGAAACAATTCTTCAAGTTCTATTCTCAGTTAAAAAAGTTATTCTCGAAGCTGGTAAAAAAGAAAACGATTGTCATCATTTATTTCTCTATGAATATATTTGGAAGATGATTACTTATATAATACTACAATTTATAATTAAATTTTTATTTATTAAATATTGAGTGAATATTTTTGGAATATAGTCATATATAATTAAATACTAATTTCAGGTAAAAAGAAAAGAAATGTCATCATTAATTTTTTTGTGAATATATTTGGAAGATGATTATTTATATAATTTAAAATCAGTATTGTAGTCAATAGGCCGGTTTCAAATTGGAACCGTCGGGATAGACGAGATGATTGTGAAGTGGTGGTTTAACTTATTTTTTTTCTTAATCTTGTGTTGAATTCATAATGTGGGGTATTTAGGGTCACTTTCATCTTATAGACAATCTTAACATCTATAATATTATTCGCTATCTATATATCTCTTCTATCTCTCTCACTACCCGCTCCTTCTCTTGCCTCTTTTTCTTCATAAAAAGTTAAAAGATTCAGCTTAAGAGTCGCTTTCCTTTGAGAGAGAAATATATTTTTCCCAGATCGGTTTTGTAGATGAATAGAACTTTAATAATTATCGAAAGTAATGAGAATATATTAGTTATAATTTTTAACAAACATAATTATATGGGTTTGAGGTAAACATGTGGTAAAATTACTTTTTAATTGAATTTGAGATGTGTTCAAGGGATATAAATTCTAAGTGAGTTTAGTAAATTGCATAATCGAATTATTTAATGCTAAAATAATTAACAAATAATTTTTTTTTTCACATATTAGTACTTGTTGGGAAATTTATTAAAGTTTTGATTGATTCCAAAACCAACTGACCCCAACCGAGTAGATGTTGCCAAATCCTAATGTTAGTAGTTAGGCTCGTTGTTTGAGCAATGTTGAGATTTTATCTTTACAGGTCTCCAGCTGAAGAAGCAACAAGGCTTCACTCGGATAGAACATCAGTTGTAAGAAAGACAACTGAGAGTTCATCAGACGAGAGTTAAAAAGAGGGAAGTTGTAAGAGAACATCAGATGGAAGAAAGTCATCTCAGCGTTCGAGCCAACTGATCAGATTCAGAACATCAGAAAGACAACTGAGCGTTCAAGATTCAGAACATCAGAAAGACAACTGAGCGTTCAAGATTCAGAACATCAGTTGAAGGACTCGAACTGAGAAGATCAACAACTTGAAGTTCAAAGCAGCTGAGAGTTCAACTGTCATTCAGACAAATTGTCAGATGAAGATAGCATTCAGATAGAACATCAGCTGAAGACAAATCAGATGAAGATCAAATTTCTCAACCGACCATCAAATGTTGAGATTTGAAATTCAAATAAGGAAGTCACGTGAAGGTTTGACTCTCTGTCATTACCTCATTTGGCCCAACACAAGGCTGTCTCAGATGGAAAGCAGAAGCACTCAGTTGCCAAATCCGGAAAGTTTGCAGAGATGAGAGACAAGCCATTGCTTTCAAAGAACAGAGATCAACGGCTCCTCCAACGGCTAGTTGATTCTCTCCGCCTATAAATAAAGGCCTTCATTCACTCACCAAGACGGGGGAACATAGAAGAGAAGACAGAGCAAAGAGTTAGACGAGCGAACATCACCAGTTGAGAGTTCATATCGCAAACGAGCTAAACTGAATTCAATCTCTAAGAACATCACTAGTTGAGAGTTCAAGAGTGTTAGATTCTGTCTTGGTGTTTTTCGATCCAACCTTGAGAACATCACTAGTTGAGAGTTCGTAGAGTGTTAGATCCTAGCTCACTTTCTTGTTCGAGCTAGTAGTTGGAAACCCCACCCTTTTCACACACCCTCTCAAAAGGATTGTTAGGACCCTACTCTTCCCGGAATTGAGTAGATAGGTTGATAAGTACCCGTAAACTTATCTGTAAGGTTGATAAGTACCCGTAAACTTATCTTAACGGTTGCAAAGCCCGCGTAAGCTTTGTGGTTTTTGTCCAGAAGAACTTGGACTGAGTTGTGTGGACTCACAACTCCCCGTGAACGTAGGAGTTCTCTCCGAACCACGTAAATCTTTGTGTGTTTGTGTTTATTATTCAGTTAACTTCTTGCATATTCAACTGACCAACTAACCAGCATACAAAACTGCATCTTTGCATCTGAACTGACTTGGTTATTGACCGACCTTGCATAATAAGCGTGAGTTGATTTTATACTAGTTGTTATTTTCCACCACATTCCGCACAGCACTTCACTTCCAGCTGAGTGTTTCTTACTCAGTTGTGATTCCAACTGAGTTACATTACTCGGTTGTGATATTTTCACAGGGTTGTTTTTAAAATTCCTAACTGGTGTATTCCCTCCCCCCCCATACACCAGAACTCGTATCGGGACCATCAAGTGGTATCAGAGCAGTGGTTCAAAAGACTGTTGACTCTATTTCACAAGGTGTGAATTCGAGGTGTTTTCTTCAGTGGTCAACTGAACAGATCTTTTTCACGCTAGTGCATATCTGCTTGCATTTGTTGTCTTTTGTTTGTGTTTGCAGATGGATGTTAAAGACAAGATCGTGGTCATGTTCTCGGTTGTGAACTATACATCCTGGAGAACTCGGATGAAGAAAATTCTATTGTCAAAGCATCATAGAATGCAACAAGTACTTACATCTGGACCGATCATCATTAGAGAGAGAGTCACTCGCACTCTTACAAATCCCAATGATGGGGATGCAACTGAGGAGTTAGTTGAGAAGAAGCCAGAAGACTTCACTCCAGAGGAAGCCAAAGTGAGCCAGTTGGATATCTGGGCTCAGAGCACTATCATGTCCACAGTTGGACAAGACTATCTCCCGTGGATAGAAGAGTGTGACACCGCTATGGAGATGTGGGATATTTTGTCATCTCTTAACGAAGGGAGTGACGAAACCAAGGAGAACAAATTCTCCCATGCATGTCAAGACTTCGACAACTTCTGTCTACGAGCTGATGAAACCATTGATCAGCTGGAACTTAGGTTCATGGATATCATCAGAAGGATCCAGTCCATCCGAAGAGAAAAATATACTTTGAGAGAAATCAACCTCAAAGTATTACAAGCTCTACCAGCTGAGTGAGATACCTTCACCAACATCCATGAGAGCCGAGCTGATCTTGGAGAGATGGGAACAGAAAGGATGTTCTCAATCCTAAAAGGAAATGAGTACAAGGTGAACCGACGAAGGTCAACTCAGTCCTCAGTTCAGACGAGTCGACATGAGGATGTTGGTTCAGCCACAAAAACACTAGCACTCCGAGTTGACTACTCCAAGCCACGAACATCAAGGCCAATACGATTTGCGGACACAGCTACGAAGGAGCCAAGCAGAGAAGAGCTACAACAGAATATAGTCGCCCTGTCAAAGAAACTAGCTGACATGGATACTTGGTTCGGAAAATACAAGAGGTTCTAAAAATCTAACCGAACTCGAGAGAACTCAAAGCCTGTGACCAACAGTTGCTTTGAATGCGGAAAAGAGGGACATTTCAAAGCTGATTGTCCAGACCTTTCAAAGAAAGAAAGAGAAGCGTTGAGGGCCAAGCAAACTGGAAAGAACAAGGCCATGGTTGCAGAAGAAGCGGCTGACGACATGGACATCTTCACCGACACTGAAGATGAGGATGAGCTGACTTCCACCAACAACGCTATCGGTCAGAATCAATGCCTCATGGCATTTGGAACCGACCAGGATGACGCTGATGTACACTCTAGTCCTGCTAATTTAAATTCTTCCAAAGTTTCTAACATGCAAGAAACAATAGAGGAAGAGTTGGAACCCTCCTGGGGTGACTTTCAAGAACTCAGTGAGGAACTGCATCAACAATCGGTTGAGTTTAAGAGTCTTCAAGAACAGTTCGCCAAACTTGAAGAATCCTTAACCGAAAAGGACGATCTGATTAAGAGTCAATCTGAAGAGATTGATAATCTCAAAAGTCAACTGAATGCGGCCAACCAAACTAAGGCTCCAACCGATGAGGAGTTGAAGGAGCAGATCAAGGAGCAGCATGATCAGTTGAAAAAGCAAGAGGCTCAGATCGACCAACTGATAAAGAAGTCAGACGGACAAACCGAGCATATAGTTGTTCTTCTCAAAGATCTACAAACTGAGAAGGACAACCTGATAAAGCTATATCAGTCATCCAAAATCATCGAGAATCTCATCAGTTACCAAAGACAAATGGATGACGTGTCTGGACTCGGTTACGACGTGGTTAAAGATACTGGAATTCCTCCCGCAACCTTCATCAAGGCGGTGGATGTCACTGTTGCCAAACCTGACACAGTTGAGTTTGCAACCCCATAAATTAATCCAACCTCCACTTCTCAGCAAGCTCAACCGACCAAGGGAACCTCAACTGAGAAAGAAAAAGGAGCGGTGGATGGAGAACAGAACATTCCATCGGTTGGGACATCAACCGAGGGGGAATGTTCTAAGTCTCAGAAGAGGAATTAGAGGCGTAGGAGATACAATCAAAACCGAATTCAGAACCAACCTCTGAAACGACCTCAGAGCCAATATCAGAAAGAATGGAACCGACCGCAGAACCGACAAGGATCCAACCATCTGAATCAACAGCGGTTCCATCATCAGTTCAACCAGAGGTTCCAACAGAGTCAACAGATGAGGAATAGTTCGAACAGCTGGAGATATTCATGCCATAATATGAACCATCAACAGGGCATGAACAGCTATCGTCAACAGTCAGGAAATTGGAATCATACTCAGCCACAAAGATTCCAACATGGCGTCCGATCTCATCAACAAAACCAACAGGATAAGAATCGCCATCAAAACAGGGAGAAAGCCTCTCCTCCGAAAGCCCACAATGGGAGAAATCCATCTCCTCCCAAGAAACAGAACATCACTACTAACAACAAGCCTAAGGATAACCGAGGTGTTGTTATAGTTGATGAAGAAGGAAAAGTGATTTGGAATGATAAATCTATCCGAGTATACATGGAAAAACGAATCACAGTTCAAGGGGGAACTGGTTCTAACCCTCCAGGACCCAACTAAAATTGGGGACCTAAGCGTGTTTCTCTGTGCAGGAACAGGAGAAACAGCTGAGGAAGAATAAAGCATCACAGACCAATTGGGTAATGGATAGTGGATGCTCGAAACACATGACAAATCTGAAGGATTTGCTTGGGAGTTTCGTGGAGAAAGAAGGACCATCAGTTACCTTTGGTGACAACTCAAAAGGTCACACCAGAGGTTATGGTACCCTTGAAACCAATCACATGTCTATTTCAAATGTTTCATATGTTGAAGGATTGAAGCATAATTTGCTCTCCATCAGCCAATTATGTGATAATGGTTTCTCTGTCAAGTTTGATGCACAGGGCTGCAGGGTTAAAAATGTTGAAACTAAGCAAGTCGTATTATTGGGAAATTGATCCCCAACCGGGAATGTCTACTATGCAGACTGGAGCAGTAGTCCTCCTGAAACCTGTCTGTTATCGAAGAGCAGTTCAGATGTGAGCTGGCTGTGGCACAAAAGGCTCAACCACCTGAATTTCAAGACAATGAACCGACTTGAAAGATAGGAACATGCAAAGGGCATTCCTAACCGAGTGTTTTCAACAACACATATCTGCAGTGCATGTCAGTTGGGAAAGCTCGCTAGATCATCCTTTCGGTTGAAAACAACTCCCTCAACCGACCGAGTATTGCAACTGATCCATATGGATCTCTTCGGGCCAGTTACACCAAAAAACATGAATGGTAACGAGTATACGCTTGTTGTTACTGATTATTATTATAGGTACACGTGGACCATTTTCATGCGTCACAAGAGTGAAACTCGAGATGAGCTACCCAAGCTGATGGATCGGATATCGAACCAACAAGAGATGAAAATTATTTCCATCCGATCAGACCGTGGAACCGAGTTCCTAAATGAAACCATCATCGAGTACTGCAAGAAGCATGGAATTACTCATCAAACATCGGCTGCACGTACTCCACAACAGAATGAAGTAGCCGAGCGAAGGAACCGAACGCTGAAGGATGCAGCTACATCCATGTTGACAAGCGGTCGAGGCAATCAACACAGCCTGCTACACCCAGAACCGGTCTTTTCTAACCAAGCGGTTGGGAAAGACTCCATACGAGCTATGGAGACGCAGGAAGCCTGATATTTCATATTTTCGCGTTTTTGTTTCTAAGTGTTATATTCACAACAATGGGAAGACTCAGTTGAAATTTTTTTACGCCAAGGCTTCGAAGGGCATATTTCTCGGATATGCCGCTCGGATCAAGGCTTATAGAGTTTTCAACAATAGCTCTCGTGTTATGGAGATAACACCTCATGTTAGTTTTGATGAATCAACTTTTGAGTGCAGGGAACAGGCTAAATGACAACAAGCTGATCCACATGTTCCACCAGCTCTCACCAGATCACAGATTCTAAGGCAAAAGAATCTAGCTGAACCATTGGTATGGGCAACCGAGGATGATGATCCTTATTTCTCTAAAGATGAATGCGAGGACCCCAGCTCATCTCAAGGGGGAACTCCAGCTGATGTCACTCCAACTACATCAGCATCCGACGCCCAACCAAGCTCAGTTCAAAATATTGTCAATGTTGAGGATCCAGACTCAACAACTGATCAATCACCAGTCCTGAAGATTCCAGCATCTCCCACAGCTCAGGATTCACCATCAGTTGAAATCCTGGAACAGCCACTGTTGGAAGAAGAAGGAAGACGCAACAAGAGATGGTATGAAGATCATTCCTCTGACAACATCATCGGAGATCGAACCGAAGGTGTGCGAACAAGGAGCAGAGTTGCAAATCCAGTCTCAGCTGAGGAAGATTCCAACACTTACGCTCAATATGCTGAGGAGTTGGCAGTTCTGGAAGAGTTCGAACAAGCAGGAGATGTTGCCATGATTTCTTGTTTCGTAGCTAATGTGCCAGAATCGAAGAATGTTGTGGAAGCTCTCAACTGTGTTCATTGGACAACAGCCATGCAAGAAGAACTGAACGAATTTCTACGCAACTGTGTATGGAAGTTGGTAGAAAGACCAAATGGTGTCAAAGTTATTGGATTAAAGTGGATTTTCAAGAACAAGAGAGACGTCATTGGATTCATCGTGAGGAATAAGGCAAGGTTGGTAGCTCAGGGATATTGCCAACAAGAAAAAATCGATTTTGAGGACTCCTTCGCGCCGGTTGCAAGGTTGGAAGCCATTCTAATCTTTCTAGCCTATGTCGCATTTCACAAATTCAAGGTCTATCAAATGGATGTGAAGTGTGCCTTCCTCAACGGTGATATTAAGGAAGATGTATATGTTGAACAGCCTCCCGATTTTGAGACTGGAGATGGAAGAGTGTACAAGTTGAAGAAAGCAATCTATGGATTGAAGCAAGCACCCAGGGCTTGGTATGACACTCTCTGTGGTTTTCTTCTGAACTCAGGGTTCAAACGAGGGTCAGTTGATAAAACTCTGTTCACCATCAAAGTTGGAGAAGATATACTTGTCGTGCAAATCTATGTTGATGACATCATATTCGGTTCCAAGTCGGAGGAGCTGTGCGAGAAATTCTAAACTCTCATAAAGGAGAAATTCGAGATGTCAATGATGGGCGAAATGAACTATTTTCTTGGGCTACATGTGAAACAGAAACCAAAAGGGATTTTTATAAATCAGTCCAAATACACAAAAGAGCTCATCACAAAGTTCGGATTAGAGACAAGTAATACCACAAGGATCCCGATGAATACTAACTGGAAAATTGAACCCAGATCTGAGGGAAAACTCGTGGATGCCAGTAAGTATAGAGGGATCATCGGTTCTTTACTATATCTAACCGCCAATCGGCCAGACATATCTTACGCGGTAGGAATGTGTGCTCGGTTCCAAGTTCAACCGATGGAAGCATACATGTTGGCAGCAAAGAACATCATCAAGTATCTGAAGGGTACAGTTAATGTTGGGTTGTGGTATCCAACCGACGACAATATCCAACTGACCGGATACTCAGATGCGGATCTAGCCAGAGATCGGTTGGACAGAAAATCCACATCTGAACATTGTCAGTTCATGGGAAGTAAGCTAGTTTCGTGGTTCTCCAAGAAACAAGCATGTGTTGCCACTTCTACAACCGAGTCAGAGTATATGGCTGCTGGAAGTTGTTGCATGCAAGTGTTGTGGCTCAAGCAACAGCTGAGAGATTATGAAGTTGCAACTGGACAGGTTCCCATTCATTGTGATAGCTCAAGTGCCATTGCTATCTCTTTGAATCTTGTTCACCATTCTCGGACGAAGCATATTGACATCCGACATCATTTTATCCGAGATCATATTGAGAAGAAGGACGTATCCATGGAGAAAATTCCAACTGAGATTCAGAGAGCAGATATCTTCACCAAACCTCTAGCCGAAGCGCGGTTCAAGATGTTATGTGATTTACTTGGATTGTTGGATCCATCAGATGAGGAACCAACTGAGGTGAAGAGATATATATCCATCTGAGGGGGAAGCTCAGATGAAGGGGGAATCTCAGATGCGGATCGTCAATCGAAGACATCAGACATCAGCTGAACAGACGAACTCGAGTCAGCTGATGGTATGCTGCAATGTTGGATCAGACATCAGCTGAACAGACGAACTCGAGTCAGCTGATGGTATGCTGCAACATCGGAACACAGCTGATTCCAACATCAGCTAACAAGTGAACACAACTGATTCTGACATCAGCTGGCAGGTAACATTTATGACTGAAGGTGTTATGATCTTAAATGAGAATGTTTGAAATAAATTCAAACATTCCTGAGCATGTCAGTTACATTAAAAATAGCCATCATGCGGCATTTAATGTAAAGTACGGCTGAACCTCAATAGCCCTACTTTATAGTGCGACTGGACTGACATGAAAAACAATTCACCTTCTCACGTGCTGGTTGGAACTCGGATCGTGACGTCAAGTCAAAGCTAGTCAACAGTCGCAAGATCTCAGCCGTTGATGGATTCGCGCCATTCAACCCTAGCCGTTGATTTCAACCGAGCCAAAAACCTATAAAAGGCGGAAAATCAGGAAGTGATCTCTTACCTTCTACATTTGTGATTATCTGCAGTAACTGTTCATCTTCTTCTTCGTTTTTGTCTCACTATTTTCTGCAAGTTTTTCTCTCTATATATATCTTCACAGAATCACTAAATGGCACCTAAAGGAAAGAAGATGGCATCCTCCAGACCTTCACTAGTCCCCACATCATACGAGGAATCCTTTGATCTGCTGGTCTCCAAAATACACTTCGAGCAGATCCTATCAGAGGATGAACTGGAATTGGCAGTTTTGTCTCCCCTCGCCGAAACTCTCAGGGAGAACGGCCTTCTGAACTGGGCGACGCTCTTTCCGTCCCACCTTCTCAGGCATCAGGTCAGAGAGTTCTACGTAAATCTGCAATCGCCCATCGACAGCAGAGATGGCGTTGTTACAAAAGTATCTTGTCGACAACACGACGTTCCGGCCAGAACGATTCGCCGTGTCACCGTGCCCATTACAGTCTCCGATATTCTACGCCAAATCATTCCTCCAAATCATACCGCCACAGACACCATCGACAATATCACCGATGGGGAAGCCGATGAGTTTCTGGAAAGTGCTCTCATCACTCCAGAAAAATTGAAGAGCAATATGCAGAGGACGAAGTTGAAGCCGGAGTATCGACTTTTGTTCAATGTTGTCTCCAAGGTTGTGTTCGGTTACAGCGGTGCTTTCGGCGACATCAGCCGACCGAAGCTCAAGCAATTGATTGCTTTGGAACACAAACACAAGCACAACGTCGACTGGTTCAAGTATTTCGAACTCCAACTGACTCTGGAGAGGCAGAAGATTTCTGAAACGACAACCGAGTCTAGAGAGAAGTTGTTGAGTGTCAAGGGAACTCTCAACTTCGGTTGTAAAATTTCTGCCCTGATTCTGTTCGCCACTAAGGGTCAGAACATGGTCTGGGATGACTGTGAAGAGACTCCTGTGAAGAAGCTGATGTTGTTCCCAACAGCAAAGAAGGCTCAGGATGTGATTAGGAGTGTTTATACTCCTAAGGAGAAGAGGGAAGCTGGAAAGACAGCTGAAGAAAAGGATACAACCGAGGAACAGCCCCCAGCTATTGGCCGCAAATCAAAATCGACAGCTGGACGCCGACTAAGGGATGATTCGGAGAAGGAGAAAGCTGAAGAGCCAGCCAAGAAGTAGATGAGGGTGAGGATCAAGAAGACTGTTGCGAAACCAGCTGAGGATGTTCCAGCTGAGGATGTTTCAGCTGAGGATGTGCCAGCTGAGAATATGCCAGCTAAGGATGCACCAGCTGAGGAGGCCCCAGCTGAGAAGGAACCATCTGAGTCAAGTCACTCAGCTGACGCGGCTGCCTTCGAGGTTGTTCCTCACAAAGACATGATTGAAGGGATGGAAACAGATCTTTCCTCAGATGTTTCTTCCTCCTCTGAGGAAATCGAAAACATTCCAACCTCCGCCACGGCAGGAGCTGATGTCGTACCGCCCAAAGAGCCTCTCGCTCTCACAACCGACTCACAACCAGAAATTCTGAGCTCATTGCTCGATGCCAACATTGAGACCATTTCTTCGGCCAATGTTGATGAACCTGTTGATACCCCCCTCCTCACACAGTCCGAAATTCCGAGCTTCCAGCTCGATACCAACGTTGAGACCACCTCTTTGGCCAACGTTGAAGAAACTTTTGAACCGATTCCATACGAGAATCTATCTCCCTCCCCCATCAATGACGAAGCTGATCGTCAGGCTGTCGCACAGGAGCACGAAGGCAAGCTGGCCTACTGCTTTCAAAAATTGATTGGGATGTTCCCAGAAGCTCGCGACATGCCGATTTTTGCCACTCTCGGAACTGAGCTGCTGTATCAGTTCAGCATAATCTTCAGCCACTGGTATGTCAAGGAGGACACCATCCGCATACACAGTTGGGACCAGCTCAAAGCCGATGAGTCGCGCATCAGGGATTAGTTTAACTACACCAACCTTGAGGTTGCCTACAACAACAAGGTGGCACTGCTAACGCGTCGTCTGGACCTAAGCAAGGCAGAAGGCAGAGATACAAGGGAGACAGCTAAACAAGTCTGCGTTGCCTTCCTTGACAACATGCTTGTCAAGTCGGATGAGTTCATTGATGACCTGGACGCAGCCGCCACAGCAGCCAAGAAGGAAGAAGAAGAGCTTCAACTGTACCTGGTCAACCGTCAAGCCATGGTTATAGTTGACCAGCCAGCTCTAATTGAACACCAAGCTCCAGCTGATCAGCCAGCACCCTCAACTGAAGAAATTTGCAAGCTGATCGCTGAGAGGGTGAACCAGCTAAGGATGGAGATGCTTGCCAACTTCCAGCACAACAAAGAAGATCAGCTGAGGATGTTGGAAGCACAGGAGGAGAAGAACAAGCAGCTGTTGGAGGAGAATGTTTCACTGAAGATAAAGCTGGACGAATTCTCAACATCCACCAGCCAAGACATCTCTGATCTGAAGTCAACTGTTCTGGGGATCAAGTCCGATCTAAATGTCTTCAAATCCATTTCTGATTCCAACCTCGCCAAATCTCAACAAACTCAAGACCAAGAATGGGAGTCTCGGTTCGAGTCACGATGGGCTCAGTTCGTTGCTTTCCAGACCGAAGTCAATGAAAACCTCGCTACACTTAAGAAAGCCGAACAAGAGCGCCTGGACACTGAACTGGCGAAGAAGGTTGGAGTAGAATGCGCGGTCGATGAACTCTTCAACCGCATCCAACAAGCTGAACAGCAACTCACCTCTCTGGATGGCTCAGTCGCAAGCCTTGTTGCTGATGCCAATAAGGGGGAAGAGAAGACTGGGGAAGTTGAGATGCAGGGGGAAGATGAGACCCAGGCTGAGGAAGAGATTCCAGCTGCAAAATCTCAGCTGAAGAAGAAGACCCAGAAGAAGAAGTCCATTCCTAAGCCAACCGACGTCGGCGAAGCTGAAATGGCAAAGGACTTGGAGCAGGCGGAGCAGTATGGAGTTTCTTACAACTCCATAGCCGAAATAGCAGTCTACCTTGATGCAGAACTCGACGGTATTACAACCGAAGAGTGTATTGCAGCTGCTAAGGCTATGGATGTTGCAGAGAAGGATTACATGAATCTCAACTGGATTAAGAAGTTCGTAGCTAGCCAAGCTAAGTGAGTCAACCAGTTCGAGGAGGAGCTTGACAAGGTCACCAAGAACCTGGACAGGAATGTTGCCTCCCGCAGCCGAAGAAGAATTGACAAACATCAGGTTAAGGCTGAAGCACTGTTGAAGCAACAGAGATTGCCTGGAAAAGCTAAACTGCAAAGTCGGTTCAGGCACGTGGACAAGTGGATGCCAGCCGAGTAGAACGAGGACTGGGAGTATTCAAGCAGGAGTTTGTGAATGACTTCTATTATAGGAAGGTATTCTCAACTGACGATCCGAGGAGAGCGTTCAAGGAAGCCTTGACCGAGCTACACACTGGGGACCCGGGCATGTTCAGCCAGTTCAGGCGAGCCATGATAGATGCAAAACTGGATATGAACACAGTTCCGGTCCCTCAGAAGGTTACCTATCTCCCTCCCTTCCTCCCAAACTCTCGAAACCCCAACCGAACGAAGATAGCAGCTGAGGCAAGACAAGTTTGTCGAGAGCACGGGGTTGACATTTTGAATGAGTCAGAAGCAAAAAGAGAAATTTTTGTTAGAATGTTTAGCAAGTATGGGCTAAAGTATTAGCTCGGTTAGTTTTTGAGCAACTGATGTAATTTTTGATCTTTTGTGCTTACTTTGTAACCATCAGTTGTAATGAAAACTTTCATCAGTTATCCGATTCAACTTGACGTACAATCTCTAGTTGTCCAAGCTCTGAATCGTAAAGTTATTTCAATATCATGTTATAACTGTGCTAACCCTTTGATGTTTTAATCTTATAGACTGTCTAGAATTTCAGCTGAGATTTTAGATAGGTCAGTAAGGTTTAGATCAGTTTGATCTATAAGGATTTTATAAGAGTTTTGGCATCATCAAAAAGGGGGAAATTTTTGGGAAATTTATTAAAGTTTTGATTGATTCCAAAACCAACTGACCCCAACCGAGTAGATGTTGCCAGATCCTAATGTTAGTAGTTAGGCTCGGTGTTTGAGCAATGTTGAGATTTTATCTTTACAGGTCTCCAGCTGAAGACGGCAACAAAGCTTCACTCGGATAGAACATCAGTTGTAAGAAAGACAACTGAGAGTTCATCAGACGAGAGTTAAAAAGGGGGAAGTTGTAAGAGAACATCAGATGGAAGAAAGTCATCTCAGCGTTCGAGCCAACTGATCAGATTCAGAACATCAGAAAGACAACTGAGCGTTCAAGATTCAGAACATCAGAAAGACAACTGAGCGTTCAAGATTCAGAACATCAGTTGAAGGACTCGAACTGAGAAGATCAACAACTTGAAGTTCAAAGCAGCTGAGAGTTCAACTGTTCTTCAGACAAATTGTCAGATGAAGATAGCATTCAGATAGAACATCAGCTGAAGACAAATCAGATGAAGATCAAATTTCTCAATCGACCATCAAATGTGGAAAAGCTAATGTTGAGATTTGAAATTCAAATAAGGAAGTCACGTGAAGGTTTGACTCTCTGTCATTACCACATTTGGCCCAACACAAGGCTGTCTCAGATGGATAGCAGAAGCACTCAGTTGCCAAATCCAGAAAGTCTGCAGAGATGAGAGACAAGCCATCGCTTTCAAAGAACAGAGATCAATGGCTCCTCCAACGGCTAGTTGATTCTCTCCACCTATAAATAGAGGCCTTCATTCACTCACCAAGACGGGGGAACATAGAAGAGAAGACAGAGCAAAGAGTTAGACGAGCGAACATCACCAGTTGAGAGTTCATATCGCAAACGAGCTAAACTGAATTCAATCTCTAAGAACATCACTAGTTGAGAGTTCAAGAGTGTTAGATTATGTCTTGGTGTTTTTCGATCCAACCTTGAGAACATCACTAGTTGAGAGTTCGTAGAGTGTTAGATCCTAGCTCACTTTCTTGTTCGAGCTAGTAGTTGGAAACCCCACCCTTTTCACACATCCTCTCAAAAGGATTGTTAGGACCCTACTCTTCCCGAAATTGAGTAGATAGGTTGATAAGTACCCGTAAACTTATCTGTAAGGTTGATAAGTACCCGTAAACTTATCTTAACGGTTGCAAAGCCCGCGTAAGCTTTGTGGTTTTTGTCCAGAAGAACTTGGACTGAGTTGTGTGGACTTACAACTCCCCGTGGACGTAGGAGTTCTCTCCGAACCACGTAAATCTTTGTGTGTTTGTGTTTATTATTCAGTTAACTTATTGCATATTCAACTGACCAACTAACCAACATACAAAACTGCATCTTTGCATCTGAACTGACTTGGTTATTGACCGACCTTGCATAATAAGCGTGAGTTGATTTTATACGAGTTGTTATTTTCCACCACATTCCGTACAGCACTTCACTTCCAGCTGAGTATTTCTTACTCAGTTGTGATTCCAACTGAGTTGCATTACTCGGTTGTGATATTTTCAGGGAGTTGTTTTTAAAATTTCTAACTGGTGTATTCCCCCCCCTCCCATACACCAGAACTCGTATCGGGACCATCAGTACTATTTAATAATTTTATTAATTTTTATAATTTTCCGTCGATTTTCGACGGGTTATACGCTAGTTATTATATAAACGAAAACGACTCTTCTTTAAAAAAATCTTATGTGACATCCCTCATATTCCTCCATTTTTATTTATCTAAATTCTCAAATTTTCTGACTTTAAAATTAATATTTGTCACATTTATATATTCTATATATATATATTATATATGACATGGAAATAAATTATTAACAAGATCAAATCTTCAAAATCAATATCTATCAAGTTTTAATATTATATATATATATATATATATATATATGTGGAAAGAAAATTCTAAAATCTCATCTCAATTATTGTCTTGCATATATAGTAGTACGTATCTATTTTTTTAATGATATTATTATTATTATTATTATTATTATTATTATTATTCTATCCCACATCGTTATTCTAATGAAACTCCACCTATTTGAAAGACCTATAAATACTTAGATTTAATGTGTACTTTCCATCGCACAATTATTTTGTACCACAATTTAATTTGGTCAATTAATTAGTTGGCCGAATAAATAGTTATATTTTTATTATTTCATTAAAATTGGACAATATCTATGTAGAAATTCTAAAAAAATTAGGCATTTTCCCTCACTGCACATTAATGGCGAACATATTAAGTTGTGTACCCACGATAGGTAAGATAGCGATTATCTATTTTCTAAAATCAAATTAATAAAACCTAAATCAAAATTAACAATAACAGCCTTAAAATACTGAACAAACTGAAAAGCCCAATTCAAATTCTCACATGGCTAACCATATTTCCAACACAGTATCTTGGAAAAAGCTCAAAAAATCACAAAATCCATAAATCAAAAGTTGGAAGATTTTAATAATTCAGATGTCGAAAATTCAATGTACATTGTCTCTCTCCTATGTGGCACCCGACTAGTATTGATATACTTATTTTAGAAAGGAACACAGATGACAATTTTGTAATCGATTTTGAAACACGTACGATATAAATTTCAAACAGGTTTGAATAATCTGAAACACACTGTTTTGAATTGTATGATTAATCATGTCCATTGGAAAACATCTACTGTGTAGAAAAACCGGCAGTAAAATTACTAACGATTTGTCAACGAGCCAGTTCTAACTAAGAATTGTGCGCGTAGAGGGGTCAATTATGTACTGGCATGACAACTTTATATAGTATATAATTTTGAACTCATCAAATTAAGGATATTTAGGGTCAACTTTTATTTTATATCATTAGCTAAGTTATTTTTCTAATCTCAATCGCTCCACATAAAGTTTTGTAAAAGAGCAAAACTACCAAGTGCATAGTGAAACCAATATTTGAAGTTCTATTCTCAGTTGTCGAAGGGAGTAACTCTTTAATTGATTGTAAATTCGAACCACGAACCTGTCTAAGATATATCTTTCTAGATTAGATTATCGATTGGACGATAATCTATCAAATCTTAAAACACCAAACTCACGCAATTCTTAATTATCTTTAATATTAATTAAAATATTGTTCAAGTCATTAACCTTGGGTCTATATAAATTCTAAACGAGTTTATTAAATATGCAATTTCAAATTTATAGTTGAAATTTAATTTTTTATCTTTTACTATTATATTCTACAAAATCAGTATTGAGCCAACGGGCTGGTTCCAACCAGGAACGTTGGATAGACGGGATTATTGCGAAATGGTGGTTCAACTTAATTTTTTCTAAAGCAATGTGGGACAAGGAGTATTTGCAATGAAAACGATCTATCACAATTTTCATACAAAATCGATGTGGGACAATCTATTTGAGAGACAATTATATGTTTGCCTACATCGATTTTGGAGAGGAATAGAGCTTCAAAAACTATTGAAAGCAACGAAATAGATTAGATTTGAATTTTTAAGAGAATATCTCAACCAATTTAGTAGATTGCATAATCGGATGATTTAACCCTAAAATAATTTACAAACAATATTTTTCTTAATCTTTCTCATATTACTATCTAATTTTATTAATTTAATTAAATATATTTTTCCGTCGATTTTCGACGTGTTTTATACTAGTGAGATGATGTCAAAAGAATCTATAACAATTCTTATATGTAAATAATTTTTTAGAGTCAAATAGTATGATTTTGTCCCACGTCAATTTTGAGAAGAAATTAATAGAGATTTGAAAGTAATTAATAAAAATGGGGTGAATTAGATTTGATTTTTTTAAAGGATTTATTTGTAAATAATTTTTCTTTGAAAAACTTTAAAAAAAATTAATAAACAATATCTTTCTTATGTTATTCCATATTTAATTTTTATTCATTTTATCAGATAATGATTTCCCGTCGATTTTCGACGGGTTATACACTAGTTAATATAAATCGACGAATCAAAATCATTTCAGCATCAAAACTTTATATTGCAACATTAAAACATATACATGGTTAATTACATTTCAAGTATGCTATAATACGTGTTTTACTTTATTTTTTTTAAAGTAGTAATTAATTCAATAATTTTATAATTTTAGTGACGACTATCACACTTCATATACGATTTATAAGTAGATCTCTGGTATACAATTTATATACATTTTTTGTTTATTATTTTTTTGTGAATATTTTTGGGGTTATATTACAAGTATGCTATTATACATTTTTTAATTTAATTTTTTAAGTATTAATTCAATAGTTTTGTAGTTTTAGTGGAGACTATCACACTTTATATACGATTTATAAGTAGATCTCGCATATACAATCTAGAGGTAATAGTGCAAAATAACCATTTTTCTAGGAAAAAATGTTAAAATAGCCATCACATTTTAAAAGTTGTAGAATAACCATTTAGTTTATGAAATGACATAAATACCCTTAATGAGTATATTAGAAAGCTAACTTTAATTTGAATCATACAAGAACACTAACTTCATGTATGAATTTCCGGCGAAAAGTTCTGGCCAAAAAATTATGGCGAAAGTTTTCCGGCCAACAATTTTCGTCCAAAAAATTCCGACGAAAGTTTTCCGGTCAAAAATTTCCGGCGAAATTTTCCGGCTAAAAATTTCCGACGGAGGGATTTCACATACAAGAAGAATCTACATACAAGAATATTTCACATACAAGAAAAGTAACATGCATGGAGATAACATACATGCATATTTACATACAAGAAACTTAACATACAAGAAATGTTCATGGCAGGAAGAGTAACATACATGAATTCCGGCATACAAGAAACAAGACATACAAGAAGAGTCACGTATATGGAAGAAGCAACATACATGAAGATATTTCACTTACAAGAAGAGTCACATATATGGAAGAAGCAACATACATGAAGATAATTCAGGCGAAAAATTTCAGGCGAAAAATTTCCGGCGAAAATTCGAATCATACACGAAGCCTAACTTCATGTATGCATCATACACGAAGACTAACATTCATGTATGCATCATACAAGAAGGCTGACTTTCATGTATGAATTTTCGGCGAAATTTTTCAGCCAAAAAATTTCGGCCAACAATTTCCGGCGAAAGTTTTCCGGCAAAAAAATCCGGCGAAAATTTGAATTATACACGAAGCCTAACTTCATGTATGCATCATACATGAAAACTAATCTTCGTGTATGCATCATACACGAAGACTAACATTCATGTATGCATCATACACCAAAAATTTCGCCGCCAAAAATTTCAAATTTAAATCATACATGAAGATTAGTTCTCGTGTATGTATCATACACGAAGAAAAAAACATACACGAATGCATATCTCATACAAGAAAAAAGCGATAAAAGAACGATCTTATACACGAAAGCATTCACGCATACACGAATGCATACACACATACAAGAACAATCTCATACAAGAAGACCGTCGTTGCCGGAGAAGAAGACCTCCGTCGCCGGAAAATATTCGCCGGAATTTTTCACCGGAAATTGTTGGCTGGAAAATTTTGGCCGGAAAACTTTCGCCGGAATTTTTTGGCCGGAAAATTTTGGCCTGAAAACTTTCGCCGGAAACTTTCGCACGAAGAAAAAAATATACACGAATGCATATCTCATACAAGAGTAGAGAGTAGTGTTGGGAAATTTAAGTAAAGTTTTGATTGATTCCAAAACCAACTGACCCCAACCGAGTAGATGTTGTCATTTCCTAATGTTAGCTTTTAGGCTCGCTGTTTGAGCAATGTTAAGATTTTATCTTTACAGGTCTCCAGCTGAAGACTGCAACAAGGCTTCACTCGGATAGAACATCAGTTGTAAGAAAGACAACTGAGCTTTCATCAGACGAGAGTTAAAAAGGGGGAAATTGTAAGAGAACATGAGATGGAATAAAGTCATCTGAGCGTTCGAGCCAACTGATCAGATTCAGAACATCAGAAAGACAACTGAGCGTCCAAGATTCAGAACATCAGAAAGACAACTGAGCGCTCAAGATTCAGAACATCAGTTGAAGGACTCGAACTGAGAAGTTCAACAACTTAAAGTTCAAAGCAGCTCAGAGTTCAACTGTCCTTCAAACAAATTGTCAGATGAAGATAGCATTCACATAGAACATCAGCTGAAGACAAATCAGATGAAGATCAAATTTCTCAACCGACCATCAAATGTTGAAAAGCTAATGTTGAGATTTGAAATTCAAATAAGTCATGTGAAGGTTTGACTCTCTCTCATTACCTCATTTGGCCCAACACAAGGTTGTCTCAGATGGAAAGCAGAAGCACTCAGTTGCCAAATCCGGAAAGTCTGCAGAGATGCGAGACAAGTCATCGCTTTCACAAGAGCAGAGATCAACGGCTCTTCCAACGACTAGTTGATTCTCTCCGCCTATAAATAGAGGCCTTCATTCATTCACCAAGACTTAGAAGACAGAACACACGAGACAGACAAGTGCAAGAGCAAAAAGTTAGACGAGCGAACATCACAAGTTGAGAGTTCATATCGCAAACGAGCTAAACTGAATTCAATCTCTAAGAACATCACTAGCTGAGAGTTCCTAGATTGTTAGATTCTGTCTTGGTGTTTTTCGATCCAAACTTGAGAACATCACTAGTTGAGAGTTCATAGAGTGTTAGATCCTAGTTCACTTTCTTGTTCGAGCTATTAGTTGGAAACCCACCTTTTCACACATCCTCTCAAAAGGATTGTTAGGACCCTACTCTTCCCAGAATTGAGTAGATAGGTTGATAAGTACCCGTAAACTTATCTGTAAGGTTGATAAGTACCCGTAAACTTATATTAACGGTTGCAAAGCCCGCGTAAGCTTTGTGGTTTTTGTCCAGAAGAACTTGGACTGAGTTGTGTGGACTCACAACTCCCCGTGGACGTAGGAGTTCTCTCCGAACCACGTAAATCTTTGTGTGTTTGTGCTTATTATTCAGTTATTTATTGCATATTCAACTGACCAACTAACCAGCATACAAAACCGCATCTTTGCATATCAACTGTCTTGGTTCTTGACCAACCTTGCATTGAAGCGTGAGTTATTTTATACGAGTTTTTATCCACCACATTCCGCACAGCACCACTCTTTCAAGTGAGTTCTCATACTCGGTTGTAAATCCAGCTGAGTCTTTTTACTCAGTTGTGAAATTTTCAGAGAGTTGTTTTAAATTTTCTATCTGGTGTATTCCCCCCCCATACACCAGAACTCGTATCAAGACCATCAAGTAGAAACACTAAGGGGTAGAAAAGTCCTAAACTAAAACAAATGGCTATTTTAACAACTTTATTTTGAAAGTGACATTATTTATCTTTTGTTTTTGAAAATGGCTATTTTGACTTTCCACTCTATAATCTATGTACAATTTTTTTTATTTATTATCTTTTTGTGAATATTTTTGAAAGATGACAAATTATATATGATTTATAAATATTTCCACAAATAAAAAATTACGTAAAACTAGCTTTAAGTGTATTAACCGTATATATACATTCTTCGTACTCCCTCCGTCCACGATAAGTGTGATCTTATTTTCCCACAATAAATGTGACATTTTCATAAATGGAACTATTTTACCTTCCCCACTCTCACCCATTCTCTTTCATTCCACTAAAATTAACGCTTTTGCCTTCTCTACTCTCACTCACTCTCTTTTTTTCTTAAAACCTGTGTTACTCCCTCCGAGTCACACTTATCGTGGACGGAAGGAATATATAAATATGACAATGAAACACAATTTAGTAAGTAAGATGTTTTCAACCTTAAAGTTGAGGATTCGATCTTATGTACATGTGTTGTGAAACTACAAAAAATCGTGCATGTATACACCACGCGAATTATGTATATTTATTTGAATCATATTCAAGAATCAGAAAATCAACATCTTTAAAAAATATTTAAATATATCGAAAAAAGATTTATATTTCAAATAATTCTTTCATAAAATTAAATCATAATATCACCTTGCAAAAAATAAAAAAAATTATTAAATTATTACAATTGATGTATAACTGATAGTCATTGCTAATATATATTGCAAATGAAATTTCACTTCAATAGTATCAAGTGCACTAGATGTGATTCAATTAGTAAACAAGTGAACTTCAATTGCGCGCATTAGTTGCAGTAGTGTAATAAAAAAATCGAATACCTAAAGTGAATCAAATCGAAATATTACACCAGGTTCGGAATTGGACTTTCGATTTGTTTTGATAATTTTTTAAATTTCAAGTCTCATATTGTTAAGTTTAATATTTTTTGAAAAAAATCAAAATCTGAAAATATATGTATATAGTATGTATTAATTTTAATTAATAATTTAACATTTTTTTTAAATGAATGCAAAAATATAGTGTTGTTGAAAAATAAAATACAAGTTCACAAATTCCATGAATCATATGCAGCAATACCAATATTAATTACAAGAATAATAAATGGTCAAATTAATTTGATTGACATTACCAATAATTAATGAAATTATAATTCCCAATATACATATATTTATTATATTAGTACTATGGAACGAAAGTTGTCTAAAGGTTAAACATGTCTTTTTATATTAAAATTTGATTAATAAATACTTTTGATCAGGATCAAATTCATCCGAACAGCATCACCCTAAAATAAAAGTGTTTCAAAAATAATTTTTAGATTAAATATTTGAATATACTCCCTCCTATTCATTTTATGCCTTCCTAAGGTTCAACACGTTTATTAGTATTTTTTCTACCAAATATGACCTCATTTAATATTATTATATGAGAGGATTTTGAAAGTAGCACTTCTTAGATAATTTTTTTTAAATCTAGCACTCCTTATAAAAACTTATAAATTTAGCACTTTTTGATATTTTTGCCCTTCCATCACATATCTAGTAACAAAAAAAAATATTTGTGACTGAACAAAAAAAAAACATTCCACCATCACAACCCCACCACCCACTTTCCGGCCACCGCCGCCGCCGGCGATCACAGAAAAAAATTTGTGACTGAACAAAAAAAAAACCACCACTTTCCCATAGCCGCCGCCGCCGCCACCGCCACAAATTTTTTGTGAAGTAAAAAAAAAAAAGTGCTACCACCGCCGCCGTCGCCGGCGGCTACAAATTTTTTGTGAAGTCACAAAAAAATGGATTAACTTTTGTGAAGTCACAAAAAAATGGATTAAATTTTGTGAAGTCACAAAAAAATTTTGTGAAGTAACAAAAAAATAGATTAAATTTTGTGAAGTAAAAAAAAAAATGAAAAAAAAATTGAGACGTCACACAAAAAAATTGAAAAAAATTGTGAATGCACATAAAAAAAATGGGAAGGTCCAGCCGAACAATCAAAACACAAATTTGAGGGGGAAATACCAAATTAAATTACAGTCCTCATGAAGTAAAGTTAAAACACAATCGATAGCCCGAACACCTTGAGGACCTGCGCAATCGATGGCCTGACCACCTTGATCTTCAACAGCTTGTTGGGAGAGCCACTGGTTATCTTCACCACACCAGTAGCAACACAAACTTGGCTTTCAGATCCTTTAGTTGTGTTTGCTTCTCATTCTTATCTTCTTCTGTTTCTTATCTTCTTCAGCAACACAAGCTTGGCTTTCACACCAGCAGCACCTTGTTCTTCTGCTTCTTATCTTCTTCATCTACACAGCTGACGGTCGCCGCGTCCAGACCTCCTTCCGGCCACATCGCCGCCATACGGTATGCCACGAATTCGCCATAGCTCGTGCCGACCACGGAGTACCTCCAGTCAGATTAATTATCAATCCTCTTCTGCCGATATTCTTCTCAAGCTTGGCCATCTTCTTCTCCGCCACCCGCTTCGACACCGTCCTGCAATTCCTTCATTATCAATTCTTCGCACAATTTCAGAAAATGAAATAAAAACCCGACATAACAAGTCGATACATACATATATATAAATGAACACCCAAATTTGTCACCCTAATTTAACTGCAAAAGCACGAAACCTACGCCTCTGCATCACCACCGCAGACTAGAATAGAATGCAAAGTGAAGAAAATGAAATGAAAGGAAAAAAAAAACAAAAACAAGAAACGGCTGCCTTGAGAAAAATGACAATTAATTAAGCAGAAAGTCTTCCGATTCTAAAGAGAAGAAGAAAAAGATCATCAAGTTTCAAGTAAAAATCGAAAACACGAGAAACATCCGTTGCAGATCCGGGCGAGGACGAATGTTTCGAGAGAAGATCCGTCGCAGATCCGGTGTGAAATGTTGATTTCGACCTCGACGCCGCCGCATCGGAAAAGTGTGGCCTGGATCGAGAGTAAGGCACATGTGGCGGCCTCGTCGATCTGGAAGAAGAGCCAGTGGAGATAGCAGGGAGAGAGAAAGAGAAATATGGAGGGAGAAAGAGAAGAGCGACTGGAGGTGGCGGCGACGAAGGTGCGGCGGCAGTGGCGAGGAGGTGGCGGAGGGAATTTTGACGGAGAGAAAGAAAGGAAATAAAAAGAAGAATATGGGATAAGATGAGAATTATAAAATATATTTGAGGGTATAAAAGAGAGGAAGTGCTAAACTTTAAAATAATTATAAGGAGTGCTAAATTTTAAAAAAACTATCTAAGAAGTGCTAGTTTGGGAGAATCTCTCTTATTATATCTTAAATAACACCAAGTGAAATGAGAATAATCACATTATTTGTAATTAATGGAAGATAATTAATTGAGGGTATGCTAGACCGAAAAAATCAAAACGACAAGTAATAAAATGTAAAAAGCAAAAACTTAAAACGTCTTATATAAAGAATGGGGAGTAATATAAAAAATTGATACTAGTATTATTTTGTTAAAAACCATGATTAAGTCGAGTAAAAATTGAACTAGGAAAAACAGAGAGATGTATTTATTTGTTTGATTTAACAAAAAAATAAAATAAAGAAACGGCCCTCCTCTGTTTAGAGTGATAATGTCAATCTCGTAATAAGAATGGGATCTGAAGGGCATATTCCTCAGCGTGCTGCAACATTTACACCACCCAAGAAGACGTATCAGACTTGCCGAGCGCGTGACTTCCTCTCTCTCCCTCTAGCATCAAAATTGTCCTTCCTTCCATTTAAAACAAACACACCGTCCTTCCATCTGAGCCGTCTATAATTAGAACACGTCATCGATCCTTAAGTTTGTAATCGTGCGGCTGACATTCAGTTACTCGTCAAACGCCCTATGTGTCTCCATCTAACCCTACCGCAGTCAATCTTAACTGGACTCTAACCAACCCTAACTCATCTAACTCGGAGGTGACTCACCTCCAATATCTTATAGCGAGCCAGCCTTCGAGAGCGAGAGACAGGAGTTTCTAGAGAGAGAAATTTGATAGAAACCAAATTCTAGGGTTTAAAGCTTTATCCATAGAAATTATATCGTTGAAGTAATTGATTATAGAATTCTGTATGTGTTTTTTTTATGCAGTGGAAAAATAGGGTTTGGTAATATAATGGATGAGATCTGGGAGAGGGCGGTGGAGACGGCGTTAGACGGCCAAACAGACGTCGATTTGGTCCGAACGTTAACGCTCGACGGCGCGGTGAAGTGTGTCCACGGCCGTTTGCCGCCGCCGTCGCTCTTTGAGAAGTTCCACAATCTTCAGCACCTCTCTATGGCCAACATCGGCGCTTCGTCTCTAGAGCAGTTTCCCCGCCTCCGTAATTTGCAGAAACTTATTTTGTCTGACAATCGGATCGCCGGTGGGCTCGAATTCCTCGTTGAAGCGGGGCTGGAATCGCTACGGGACCTAGATTTATCGAATAATAGGATTTCAGATATTAACGACTTGAGGCCGTTGGCGGAGCTGAGGCTGATTTCGTTGGATCTATACGAATGCCCTGTTACGCGGATTAAGGACTACCGATCTCGGGTTTTCGGTTTGATTAGGTCGTTGAAATATTTGGATAAGATGGATGCGGAGGAGAATGAGCGGCCGGAGTCGGACGATGAGGACGACGATGAGGAGGATGAGGAGGATGACCCGGGCAGTGGAGAAATTGATGGCGAGGAGCACCCGTTTAGGCTGAGAAATGGGCAGAGAGCGGGGAGCGAGGGGGTTGTTGATGTTGATGAGGATGAGGAGAGTGACGCCGACGAGGAGGAAGCTGAGACGTCAAGGGGAATCAACGGGTTAAGTGGTGCTGGCAGTTCTCATCATCATTCTAATGGGTTTAGAGTAGAGGTTGTGGATGGAGAGGATGATGAAGAGGAAGGAGAAGATGAAGATGATTCGGTGGAGGAGGTGGAGGAAGTGTATGAGGATGATGATGGCGATGATGAGGATGTAGTGGAAGTCCATGAGATAGTAGACAGTGATGATGGGGAGGACGGTGTGGAGGATGATGACGACGATGATGAGGATGAAGATGAAGAAGAAGTGGATAATGACGAGAGGGATTTTGGGGAGCCTGAGAGTACTGGAAGGCTCACAAGCACAGAGGGGGAAATTGATGGACACGAGCAGGGTGAGGATGATGATGCTGATGAGGATGATGATGGGGAGACTGGGGAGGAGGAGCACGCAGTTGAGGAGGATGGAGATTTTGAGGATGAAGAAGAGGCTGATGATGAGGTATAATTCCCTAAATTTTTGAGATATCTTAACTTTGATTCTTTGTTCTGTTGGATTCTTTTGTATCTGTCTGTATATCTGTTTGGCAATCGAATTTTGGATTAATGAATATCAAGTCTCTTTTAATCTCATAATGAGCATGCCAGTAGCTTAGCTGAAATTGGATATCGCACACTTTGCCCAAGAATCTTAATATTCTCAATTTTATGAGGTTTGTTGACTGGCATGATTTTTTTTATTCATTTTTTCTTTAAATTGAGAACTAACACTTCTCTTTATTTTGATATACATTAAGCTATTCATTATCTCTTGTGCTGTCTCACTGTATATGTTGTTTATCCTATTTTGCCTTTATTGATCATCCTACTCATATTACGTTTACTTTTATTGAGAATATTCTTTGCCTTGATTGTCATTATTTCTTTTTTAGCAATAATTTGAAGATCAAATAGTTTTCACAGCTTTTATGTGCCAATGGCACATACAAGGTTCTTGGCAGTATGCTGTTTCATCATGCACTGGAAATTCTGTTATTTAATGCAGTTGGGTGTTAGATTTTGTGAATCTTTGCCTGAGATGAACGGGTTGTTGAAAAGAAAATTGTCTCTCTGCTTTGACTATTGATTTTTGACTTCTCTGTCAGTAATTTTGTATATATGGCTTATATAGATAAGCATCTACATTTACACCCTGTTTAATTTTCAATATCTGGTCTAGTATTGAGGATTTTAGTGTGCATTATTTGTTTTTACTAGCAACGATGACTGTTGTGTGGTTAAGTTAGATTGCAGGGTAAGAAAGGGTTTAGCTAATGGAGATATTAACTCTTCCGGGAACCAGTAACGCGTAAACCATGTCAAACGCATCCATGCGTATTTTTTTTTCTGGCAACCATGTGTTTTTTAAGTATTGTTTTCAACTTATTGGAATATGAATATCCATTTGCTGTCCTCTCTCCCAAAGCTTGATTTATAATGGTACTTGATTCTAGTCGAATTTTGTTTCTTTTTCAGGTAAATATCATTTGGCTTTAAATATTGATTATAATCACAAAATCCCATTTGGCAACAATTTGGTAAATATCATTTGTTTCTTAAAATCCCATTGGGCTTTAAAATATTGATTTCTCAAACCATGATTATAATAAGATTCGATACATTAGAATTGGTTGTTGCCAGTGGTTTCTTTCAGCTCAAGTGGGAATTATTATTATACTAGAATTGTGTTTTTGCTCTTAATTTAATTGTTATTGTGATTGTAATTGCTGATGCTTCAATATTGTAGCAACTTGTACTTCAGAAATGATATCTGAGCTTATTTTCAATTAATGATATTGTGCTTTACCCTGATGTTTGAACCCCTTAAAAATTTTATATTTTTGTTCCTTGAAAGTTGGAACCCCTTTTCTTATAGTGACCTAGTTGCGTAATGTATAGTAAGATTTTCTTATATAGACGTGTGGCATGAACGAATAAAGAGCTTGTGAAGTGCCTTTTGGTTTACCTAATGAGATTTGAATTAGGCTTTTTTTGTTTCTACCTGGATTCATCCTTATTGTGTTATACTTAAGAGTTCTTATTTATTAGCTATGCTCCGCCCTTGATTAAGGTTGATGAATCTTTTTTTACCATGTTCAGTAGTTCTTTTGTTTGTTTCAGATATAGCTGTTGTTTCAGAATCATTTTGTTCGTTTTTCTGCTAATATTTTTGTTTAATTTGGTGTTGATTGCAGGAAGATGAGTATGGGTCTGGATATCTGGTTCAGCCGGTTGAGCGGGTGGAAGCAGATGCTGGTGCTGGGGTTAGTGATGCGGGAGAAGGTGAAGACCCTGAATTGGAGGAAGAAGAAGATGAAGAAGATGACCAGGATGGTGAGGTCCAGGAATTGCCGCCTTCGTCTTCTCATAAAAGAAAGAGAAATGGCGGCGATGACGATGATGATGATAGTGATGATGGTGATGACATCGTGCAGTATAGCAAGTCGTCCAAGCACCGATAGAAATGGCGGTTTACATTTTATGTTCAAGAAAGAATGGTGGAACACTTGAAATAGTTAATGGGTTTGCTTGCAAGTCTGTCTGGCCCCCCTTGTCCTTAGAGAATATGTTTTGGAGGGAAATTGTGTTGTGGTGGACAGCTTGAAATGATGAATGTTTAAAAAGTGGTTTATTTCCCGCTTCACTTCAGTTATGGTCTTATGATATGCCTCGCCTCGCCCTACAGTAGCCGTTGCGCTGTGAATGTGATTCAAATCAAAGTCACGAGCGGGTTCAACTCGCCCCGCAACTCGGTATTCGAGACGGCATAAAAGGAAAGAATTTGGAAGGAACTCACTCTCTTTTTATATTTTCGGAGGGGTGGGGAGGGTGTGGGGGGGGGGGGGGTGGGCGGTTAGACATTAAAAAAAGAAAAAAGAAAAAAATACTGAAATGGCTCGTGCGAACTTGTGTAATTGTAAGTGGCCGGGTGGAGGGGGAGCATGTGTAAGTCCCATTGGATCAGTCAAAAAACATGATGAGGCGGCGTCGTTTTGTAAAATTGCTTGCACGTGCGTATGCATAAATCATGGTGTACTTATATACAATTATAATATTTTTATTGTAATAAGTAGTACCAGTAGTAATTATTAGTGAATTTTTGGGGGTTTTGCAGGTGATGGGCATGATGACATGATTGAAGAAGGCTCGTGCTGTGGTGGACGTATTTGGGCTTTTCGCGTTTCCTATGCCAAGCGGAGCGGCCCGGCCCTGCCCTGCCCTTGGGGTTTTGGAATGGCTGCCTGCCTTGCCTGCACGCACTTTGGATAATTTTTCTATTTTTGGGCTTGGATCGGTTCTATTGAGAATGTTGTAATAGGATTTGATTTAGTGCAAAACTGCAAATATTCTTAATCTGTCATGGGCCGAGAGATTTTTATATATACTCCATATTATTTTTTAAGTTTAAGAGCCTTGTCATTCATTCACTACCGCGGATTGGTCAGATTAAGTTTTCTCTGTTTTTTTAATAATGGAATAATCATCATCATCATCATCATTAGTTAATAATAGAAACAAAACAAACATGATTTAAGTTTAGAATAATTAATTTTTTTAATAACAAACAAATGGTCCCCTATTTATCTAACTTGTAAAATATCGAAAGAGGCCCTAAATTATGTGGTTTAGCAGTCCTGAAATTCCGCTCGTTTGGTAGTGGATAAGGTGAGCGAATATTCATCCATTTAAGGAATTTCAATTTTTCATGACAAAAGCTTAAGAGCTCAAACAACGCACCACCTATTATTTCCGGCCGAGACCGTATCCAAAGATGCTGTTACAATTATCGCCGGCGTTCCCGGCCATAAACCGCCGCAAACTCATCGATTATACCAAACTCAGGCAGCAACCAATGCTCAAAGTACAGGCCATGGCCAAGGAGAGCGGAGAAGGAAGCAGCGGTGGCGACGCCGCTGAGGTCGCCGCCGCCGTCGGTGGATTAGTGGCCAACCCGGTCATAGGGTGGTCCCTATACACACTCAAGACTACTGGGTGCGGGCTTCCGCCCGGGCCGGCGGGCTCTATAGGTGCGCTAGAAGGAGTGAGCTACCTGGTGGTGGTGGGCATTGTTGCGTGGTCGATCTACACCAAAACCAAGACGGGTTCGGGCCTCCCCAACGGGCCCTTTGGCCTGTTGGGAGCTGTTGAGGGCCTCTCCTATCTCTCCTTGTTAGCCATCATCCTTGTCTTTGGATTGCAATTCGTTCAACAGGGATCCATTCCCGGCCCGCTTCCTAGTGATCAATGTTTTGGTTAATTGCATTACATTACCCCTTGGCAGATTAATTTTGTTCTAGGATTTATCAAAATTCATCTAATTTTGATGCTATTTGTAATCTTCAGAACCTTGTATGATATTGTAATGGAAATAATTAATGACGCTTAAACTTAAAAAATCATTATGAGATCAATTAAACTTCTTTGGCTCAATCTAGCTTAAAATGTTTGATTTTGGATGATCATATTTAATAGGGATGTCAATTTAGTCCGAAACCCGAGGGTTGAACCGAATCGAATGTGAGGAGCGTTAGAGCCGAAAATTTTGAGTCCAAAAAAGTTAGTCTGATTGAACCGAACATAAATTAGCCCAAGAACCAAGTGGGTTTGTTCGATAACCGAAATTCTTCATTACTTAGTAGATACATATCTTTACTTTGTTATAAATTCAAATATAAGTTTTTTTTTTCAAATATTATTTTGATTTTTCATTATAATTTGCACTCATTATATATATTATGACTTCAAAATTATAAATTAATAATATTTTATAAAAAAATGTACCAAATTATGAAATTACAATATATGCATTTAATATGGGCCAACAAAAATTTATATAAGAAAACACCTTATATTTTTGCTATGAACATATGGTTATCAAAATTATCCCAACTTTAACCCGTACAGAGCTAATTTACACACGTAATCAGGGTGTGCTTGACTCTCGAACCCTTGCGGCTGCTCCATGTCAATTTCTAGATCTAATTCTTAGGGTAGGGTGGGTGGCATCGCTCAGATTGCGGCCGATCTTCCTAGCCGCTTAGGGCTGGGCTTAGAGGGCGTGAAACTCATCACTACCTCGTAAAGGCGTTGAGATCATAGCATGTTAGACGAAAGCGCCGCTTTCTATGTAGTCTTGTCAAATAGCTGCCGCCTAGAATAGCCATTCGCTCTATAGTCTTGTCACACAAGATAAGCATGTCGGCCGCTTGCTGGTCGGGCGAATCGAAGTTCTCTTCCAGTCAACTACATTTATTTATGAGATAATGTGGAAAAATAATCATTTTTAAAAGACAAAAATAAATTCTAACCATTTATCCTTAGAAGATAAATACTAACCAACTTTACCAAAATACCCATCCTTACCTTGCTTTTATGAATACATACATGAATAATTATACACATATACATAAATACATAATTTATATTATTTTTCTTTTTCCGTCTTGTCTCTCTCTCTTTCTCCTCACACACGTACGCACACACTAGAAGTTGTTTTCTCTCTCTCTCTCACACACACACACACACACTCGTTGACCATCGTCGCTGCCTATACGTTGCCGCCGCCTTCATGCCTCTCATTTCAAATTCATCTCTCATTTTCCTCTTTCTCTGTCTAAACACAAACGCAACCACAACTCTCCTTCTCTTTCTTCTTCTTCTCCAACGAAATCATGACTGCTGTTGTCACCTCCGCAGCCTACCCGCTGCTAGGGCTGTGCATTGGGTCCAACCCGGACTGACCCGGACCGACCCGCCCTACCCACCCGAAGACCCGAAACTTTTTCAAAAACTGGACCGACCTAGACCGGTTGAAGGTACAAACCCGGACCGAGACCGACACCCCAACCCGAACAACGGGTTTGGTTCGGTCCGGGTCAAACCCGGATAGGAAAAAATGCTGGGGGAGAATGTTTATTTTCACCAATTAGAGAGTACAGTGAGCCGTGCAAATTGGAAAGAAGTATGAGTTCTTAGCTTTCAAATCAGCCCAAAATTTCCCTATTTAGGATAATTAGCTTTCAGATCCTGAATTGCTTTGTTTGATGGATGGTTTTCTACTGTAAGAAAACCAACTCAAGCACCAAATCAATGTTTAGTAAAAAAAAACTCAAAAGATTTAAACCACCTCCTCCTATTCACTTTTCATCCACAGTCACCCAACTTCACATTTAAAACCATTTCTTTCTCTCTCTCTCTATCGCTCTCCCTCCTCTAAAATGGCTGCTTTCTCCCAATCACAAACCCTTCTACTCTTCATTTTCTTCGCTGTCAGCACCAACATTCTCGACGGCGGCCACCAGCTCACCCTCTCGCTTGACTAACACTCCGGCTCCGGCTTCTAGTTGAAGAATGAGTTATTGGAGAGAGAAACCTGGACAGAAAAAACCTCGACGGCGACAGGAGAAGGGAGAGATGAGGGCGGCGAGAGCTAGAGAGTGGTGTCTGTCGGCAAGGAGACTCGTGAGTGGCTTGGAGAAGAGAGGAGAGATGCAGCGTGGACAGAGGCGTGGTGGCGTGCTAGCGGTGCCGCCGTGTATGTATGTTGTGTCTGTTTCAGAGGAGAGGAAGAGAGGGATTGACACAGAGTGGAGACTGGTGTGGAGGTGAAAGAGAAATGGGGGTGGGGCTGCTGGCTTGGGTTGGGAAGAATAGGGCAGATGATTGAAAATGAGGGGGCAACTGAATAAAATTACAAATATATATATATATATATATATATATATATATATATATATATATATAATTATTCAGGTCGGTTCGAGTTAGGCGGGTTCAGAGCGGGTTAGACCCGAACCGACCCAAAAATTCTTCGGTCCTAAATTTTTGGCCCGACCCGACCCTGTTTGCTCCTTAGGATTGGACCGACCCGGACCGAACCCGTTGGTTCGGGTCGGGTTGGCGGGTTCGGTTCGAGTATGCTCACCCCTACCCGCTGCAATAGCAGCGACACTTTCTCCCTCTCGTCTCTATTTCTTTGAAATAAAAGGAAAGCCTCAATTTGAAACAATAGCCTCCAATTCGAAACCCTAGCCCCCAATCGAAAACTCTCATTTCTTCGAAAATCGGCGAGATTGATACTCGCCGGATTCATGATGGATCTCGAGATAATAATTCCTAAGTATGGAGGATTTTCGGCGAAACTGATAATGAGGATTGAGAAAATCTTTGGCTTGCTTCTGCCATTCTATTTCGTGTCGACGAGGCTGAAGACGAACATATTGAAGATAGAAAGCGGCGAGTTGTGGAGGCTGGTGGTGGTGGTGATACCTACGGTGTCCGCCGAAAATTTTCTATGGATATTGTTCGCGGTGGAGCTGATGAGTAAGTTTAGGCTCATGTATGCTCTGTTGAATGGTATACATGTATGTTAGTGTACGTTAATTTGTGTATTCGTGTATGTATATGTTGTCATGTACGTATTTGTGTATGTATTCATGAATTCGTGTATGTATTTATATATGATGCAACATTATTCGTGTATGTATTCATGTATGTATTCGTATATTCATGTATGTTGTCGTGTATGTATTCGTGTACGGAATAGGTTGTCGTGTATGTGTGTGTGTGTGTTTCAGTGTGTGTGTCTGTATGTTTTGTGTTGTGTGTGTTTCAATGTATGTGTGTGTGTGTGTGTGTGTTCTATGTATATGCGTGTGGTTGTGTGTGTGCTACGAGTGTGTGCGTGTTTCTGTGTGTTATGTGTTGTGTGTGTATTTTTGTGTGTGCGATATGTGTGTGTACGTGTATGTGTTTTGAAAAAGATGAGGAAAAAAAAATCATAATTAAAACGGTTCGTGTATGTGTGTATAAGGTGAGAGAATAATGATAAATAAGGGTATAAGAGTAATTTTGTAGGAATTTCGGCCCACAAATCGAAGGGTTAGGGTTAGGGTCAATAATTTGCAGCCTGAAAAAAAATTAGCCTGATTGATCCGAACCAAAAATAGCCCGAGACCAATTTGGTTGACCCGAAAACTAAAGGGGCTAACCGATTGACATCCTTAATATTTAGGAATGATAATTGGGTCAGGTGCCCACCCGTTAAGAATTTTCCAAACCCAAATCCATGAAGATTTTATTTTCCCAACCCGTCGCAAACCTGATTAAAAAATAATTTAAAAACACGTACCCAACCCAATTTTGTTAGATAATACCCGTTAATTACCCACTAAGAACTCGAATACTAAAAAATAAACATCAAATGATAAAATATTATAAGTACGATTAAAGTATAAGTAGAATTTCACTAAATGTAATCTCAAAAAAAAGATTACGAAAAAAGATTATGGATTATTGATGATGCCACTCGGTCGTCATATTTTATAAAGTAGATTTATAGAAGAAGTAGATGAGAACTTTAAACACACAACTCTGCCGGAATCTTGCATGTTAAGAAAATAATATAAAACCTTAAATCAATTAATACTTATAATTACATTATAAATTAGGTTAATTTCCAAACAAATCCCGACCTTTCGCCAAACTCTGGTTTTAGAATGCCGCTTTGAGAATGTGTTGCTTCTCACGAAGAACGCTTTGAATCTCGCCAGGACAACTTGAATATTGAGAGAGAAATCTTAGAGAATTTCTCTTCAGTTCGTGAGCTCTTGAAGATGATTTTTGTGTGTGTGTGTATTTGGAGTGGTATGGAGACCCCTATATATAATTGTAGGAAGATAGGATTTGAGTGGACTTTGTTCTCCATCATGAGTTTGAGAGATGAGATGGCACGATCTCATTGGCTCTTGAATATTGATGTATATTCTTTACTTATTGCGAAAGAAATTGATATATATCACCATATAAAAATATATTTATCAATTAATTAACTTATTTTAATATGGATTGGATAAGATTCCATAATCAAATAAGATATCAAAATTAATAAAAATCTCCATAAAATTTCGGTTCCTACAACATTAATAAGAAAAAAAAATGAGAAGAGATTCGGTGAGACTAATGCTTTTTAATTATTATGATTAAATACCGAAATAATTATACCAAAATAAGTATGTACATTCTTAACTTCATTTGATTATACAACTTTTAATATTTTGCTATTTATGTACATTCTTAATTTCATTCGTAAGAGTATTCATATAGTATAATTTCTAAATTTATAACCATTGTTTAGACTTTTTTTTTTTTCTTATTTGAACTATTGGTATATTAGACTTTAGTATTTCATTATTTAGAACTTTGAGTACCCGTTTGGTAGCCATGTTAGGATATGCAAAGATAAAAAATCTTGAGATAGTTTATCTTGATACGTTAGATAAATAAACTAATATAAGTGTTTGGTAGGTTAGATAAAAATGTAAGATTAAAATTTTTGTTGTTTGGTAGGTTAGATAAAATCCAATATTAAATTTGAATGTACCATATGTACCCCTAACCTAATAAATATTTTACAAATATTACCTAATATATTACTACTTTACTAAATGCTTCCAAAACCGCCACCTGCAAATAACACATGCTCCTCATCCATTCTCCCTCTACAACACCCCACTCTCCCTCTCCCTTCTCCTGAATACCTCCGTTTCCTTCATATGCAAATCAAAGAAGAAAATGGTCAAACAAGTGATCGAACCCACACCAAAATCGCCATCTTCATCATCATCAAAATCCAAGAAATCCGTCCAAAATTCCTCTTCCTTCTCCACCGGCTCCGACAATTTCATCATCCCCAGCACCGCCACCGCCTCCACCTCCAGCTTCTACAGAGACTCCCGCCGCTCCTTCGCCTCCGGCCGCACCTCTCTCTCCAGCCTCCGCGAAACGGTTCTCCTCGATCAGCCCCATATCTACGATTTCCAAGAAATCTGCACCGCCACCCAGAATTTCCTGCTCAAGCCGCATTCGTCGTCCTCCTCCTCCACGGCGTGGCTGTGCAGCATCCGCGATCACTAGTCTATGGTCGTGCAGGCGATGAAAACCCTCGATTTTGGTAGTCGATGTAATTAGCTTCAGAAGGAGAAGGGGATCTCGATGGTTTACAGATTAAAAAAATACAAGGGTATAATAGGCTCTCTTAGTGATACTGTTGATAAATTTATCACACCAAATTGCCCTGATGAATTAAATGATCGTAACAGTGTTTTTGGCTCGGGCCTAGGATTAGTATTGGGCTTTTCAGATAATTTAACTAGTCTACCAAACGCTAGATAAGGCTTGAAAAATAATTTAATCTTGCTAAATCTAAGCTACCAAATGAGTACTGAATGTCTTGGGGTGCTTAATAAGATAGATTAGACCTTAGTCTCATAAATGTTGTTCGTGTGTGGATTTAGCCAATACTCATTCTCAGGATAGTGTTGCATGGGCATATTAGTTTTTTTTTGTTTTATTATTACATTTTTAGATAGAAGCATCACAAAATATATATACGTATTTATTTTATTCTCATTAAGTGAAACTTTTTTACCTATAGAAAATATTAAATACATCAATAAGAATAAATATTTATTAGAATCATTTTCTTCAATGTACGAGTGCACGTTTTGTTGCTAGTCACAACAAAAATTGAATGATATATCTGTGCATGGACCCCAATCTCCACTCATCATGGTTTATATTGAATTGTTAACCTGTATCACATCATGTACTAGCTTTAGCTCACATCAAAACTAAGTTCAAATAATTCAATAAGAAAAGCGGAGGGAATGAGTGACTTTGGAGCAGTGGATCTTGTTCATTTTTCAAGCTTAATCCTCATTTGCAAGATGGTGCAACATCTCATATTGCATCTAGATATGGATAATCGATAATTTAAAACTATTTCTTGTCATATGTTACTGCTGGTAACTCAACAAAATGACAAGATTTTGTATGTATATAAGAAATAAGTCAAATATAAAGTAATTTTAAATTGCATGGGAACATGGTGATCATCAGCAGAGCTAGAGGTTTTTCTAAGACGCTAATTTTTAGTGTTTTGCAGTTTTAGGATAATTTTTTTCGGGCTTGTAAAATTAGGACAATATCTTTTAAATATTGCATTTGTAGGATGTGAATTGCACATGACACTCCGGCTGGAGCCCGAAACATGATGTGGAAATTAATATATTAAAAAACTAATTAAATATAGTAAAATAAATAGAAAATAGAAGTTAAAAAGAAAGACATAGTTGCTTTATCATCTGCAACTACTTCACGGCGTAGTAACAACCACCAAAGTGGTGCGGCCGAACAACTACCGGAAGCGGCGGTAGACACGGCCAACTGCTCTTCTATTCTTCAAAACTCTGCATTTCCATGAAATTGGTATTCGCCGTTTTGACCTACATTCACTGAACTCGCCGTCATGGACAACGAGAGAACCAGATCCCTTTTTTTGTGCTCCAGTGTTGTTCCATCTAACCAAGCTGACCTTGGAGGAATGCGATTAGTCTCTCCCCGTTCTGGGGCTATGCTTCCTCAATACCCCTGCAGAGATCAGACGAATCACTCAGAGAAATATCGTGACATCCTCACCCGAAAACACATCTACTCTAGAAAATCCGAAAGCCCCCTTGCCAACCATTTAAAAATCCGGAGAGGCACTCAAATTTGATGACCCCGTCGCCGTCTAACTAGGCGCCACCGCCGCCACTATCTCTGTTTTTTAGATTGTCATTTTTTGTTTGACTGGAAAATGAATGAATGTATGATCTTGAGACTCTATTGAACTGCTTGTGCTAAGATTGAATCTAAAGCTATGCCATTTACATATTTACAAATTTCTCTTGGATTGGTTGAAATGTGTTTCAAATTTGTAGTTGTGCATCTGTTTATCTGTTACTGATTTGATTTCAAAATTGGAGTTTGAGATGTCAAATTGGGTCCAAGAATTGAGGTATGTGAAAGAAAGAGATAACAAGGAAATGAAAACAGAGACAATGAGGAGATTTCAGTACCGTTGCTTTTGATGGTTGTTCGGCCGTCAGAATTTGGTGGCGTTACTGTTGGGAAATTTATTAAAGTTTTGATTGATTCCAAAACCAACTGACCCCAACCGAGTAGATGTTGCCAGATCCTAATGTTAGTAGTTAGGCTCGCTGTTTGAGCATTGTTAAGATTTTATCTTTACAGGACTCCAGCTGAAGACGGCAACAAGGCTTCACTCGGATAGAACATCAGTTGTAAGAAAGACAACTGAGCGTTCATCAGATGCGAAGATGCCAAAGTCAACTAAGGAAGATGCAAGAGAACATCGGTTGTAAGTAAGACAACTAAGCATTCGGAGCCAACTGATCAGATACAAGAAAGACAACTGAGCGTTCAGTTTCAGAACATCAGTTGTAGGACTCGAACCAAGAAAATCAACAGCATGAAGTTCAAGTCAGCTGAGAGTTCAACTTTTAGCATTCAGATAGAACATCAGCTGAAGAACAAGTCAGATGAAGATCGAAACTCTCAACCGACCATCCTTTGTAGAAAGACTAAAGTTGAGATTTGAAATTCAAACAAGGAAGTCACGCGAAGGTTTGACTCTCTGTCATTACCTCATTTGGCCCAACACAAGGCTGTCTTAGATGGAAAACAGAAGCATGCAGTTGCCAAATCCGGAAAGTCTGCAGAGATGAGAGACAAGCCATCGCTTTCAAAGAACAGAGATCAACAGCTCTTCCAACGGCTAGTTGATTCTCTCCGCCTATAAATAGAGGCCTTCATTCATACACCAAGACTACGAGAACGAGACAGACAAGTGCGAGAAGGGACCAATGAGCGAAAGAAAGAACCAAATACTTCACACGAGCTGAAGTGCATTCAATCTCTAAAAACATCATTAGTTGAGAGTTCTAGAGTGTTAGATTCTGTCTTAGTGTCTTTTGATCCAACCTTGAGAACATCACTAGTTGAGAGTTCTTAGAGTGTTAGATCATAGCTCACTTCTTGTTCGAGCTATTAGTTAGAACCCCACCCTTTCACACACCAGAAAAAGTTATTAGGACCCTACTCTTCCCGTAACTGAGTAGACAAGTTGATAAGTACCCGTAAACTTATCTGTAAGGTTGATAAGTACCCGTAAACTTATCTTAACGGTTGCAAAGCCCGCGTAAGCTTTGTGGTTTGTCCAGAAGAACTTGGACTGAGTTGTGTGGACTCTTCCAACTGAGCTTGCTTACTCGGTTGTGAATCCAGCTGAGTCCCAGTTTACTCGGTTGTGATTGTTTTTCGAGAGTTGTTTTTAAAAGTTCTATCTGGTGTATTCCCCCCTCCCCCATACACCATAACTCGTATCGGGACCATCAAGTGGTATCAGAGCAGTGGTTCAAAAGACTGCTGACTCTGTTTCACAAGGTGTGAATTCGAGGTGTTTTCTTTAGTGGTCAACTGAACAGATCTCTTTATCACGCTAGTGCATATCTACTTGCATTTTTCTTCTGTTGTTGTGTGCAAATGGATGTTAAAGACAAGATCGTGGTCATGTTCTCGGTTGTGAACTATACATCTTGGAGAACACGGATGAAGAAGATCCTACTGTCAAAGCATCATCGTATGCAACAAGTACTCACATCCGGACCGATCATCATCAGAGAGAGAGTCACTCGCACTCCTATAAATCCCAACGATGGGGATGCAACTGTGGAGTTAATGGAGAAGAAGCCAGAAGACTTCACTCCAGAGGAAGCTAAAGTGAGCCAGTTGGATATCTGGGCTCAGAGCACAATCATGTCCACAGTTGGACAAGACTATCTTCCTTGGATAGAAGAGTGCGAAACCGCTAAAGAGATGTGGGATATCTTAGCATCTTTGAGTGAAGGAAGCGACGAAACAAAGGAGAACAAGTTCTCAAATGCCTGTCAAGACTTTGACAACTTCTGTCTGAGAACTGATGAAACCATTTATCAGTTAGAGCTCCGGCTCATGGACATCATCAGAAGGATCCAGTCCATCCGAAGAGGAAAATATACTTTGAGAGAAATCAACCTCAAAGTATTACAAGCTCTACCAGCTGAGTGGGATACCTTCACCAATATCCATGAGAGTCGAGCTGACCTTGGTGAGATGGGAACTGAAAGATTGTTCTCAATTCTGAAGGGAAATGAGTACAAGGTGAACCGACGAAGGTCTATCAGATGGATGTGAAGTGTGCCTTCCTCAACGGTGATATTAAGGAAGATGTATATGTTGAACAGCCTCCCGGTTTTGAGACTGGAGATGGAAGAGTGTACAAGTTGAAGAAAGCAATCTATGGATTGAAGCAAGCACCCAGGGCTTGGTATGACACTCTTTGTGGTTTTCTTCTGAACTCGGGATTCAAACGAGGGTCAGTTGACAAAACACTGTTCACCATCAAAGTTGGAGAAGATATACTTGTTGTGCAAATCTACGTCGACGACATCATATTCGGTTCCAAGTCAGAGGAGCTGTGTGAAAAATTCTCAAATCTCATGAAGGAGAAGTTCGAGATGTCGATGATGGGGGAGATGAATTATTTTCTTGGATTACAAGTGAAGCAGTCGCCAAAAGGGATTTTCATCAATCAGTCCAAGTATACAAATGAGCTCATCACCAAGTTCGGATTGCAGACAAGTAAGACCACAAGGATCCCGATAAATACTAACTGGAAGATTGAACCTAAAACTGAGGGAAAGCTCGTGAATGCCAGTAAGTATAGAGGGATCATCGGTTCTTTGCTATATCTAACCGCCAGTCGGCCAGACATATTTTACGCGGTTGGATCGTGTGCTCGGTTCCAAGTTCAACCGAAGGAAGCACACATGTTGGCAGCAAAGAACATCATCAAGTATCTGAAGGGTACAGTTAATGTTGGGTTGTGGTATCCAACCGACGACAACATCCAACTGACCGGATACTCAGATGCAGATCTAGCCGGAGATCGGTTGGACAGGAAGTCCACATCTGGACACTGTCAGTTCATGGGAAGCAAGCTAGTTTCGTGGTTCTCCAAGAAACAAGCACGTGTTGCCACTTTTACAACCGAGTCAGAGTATATGGCTGTCGGTAGCTATTGCATGCAGGTGTTGTGGCTCAAGCAACAGTTGCGAGACTATGAAGTAGCAACTGGACAGGTTCCCATTCATTGTGATAGCTCAAGTGCCATTGCTATCTCTTTGAATCCTGTTCACCATTCTCAGACGAAGCACATCGACATCCGACATCATTTTATCCGAGATCATATTGAGAAGAAGGATGTTTCCATGGAGAAAATTCCAACTGAGATTCAGAGAGCAGATATCTTCACCAAACCTCTAGCCGAAGCGCGGTTCAAGATGTTATGTGATTTACTTGGATTGTTGGATCCATCAGATGAGGAACCAACTGAGGTGAAGAGATATATATCCATCTGAGGGGGAAGCTCAGATGAAGGGGGAATCTCAGATGCGGATCGTCAATCGAAGACATCAGACATCAGCTGAACAGACGAACTCGAGTCAGCTGATGGTATGCTGCAATGTTGGATCAGACATCAGCTGAACAGACGAACTCGAGTCAGCTGATGGTATGCTGCAACATCGGAACACAGCTGATTCCAACATCAGCTAACAAGTGAACACAACTGATTCTGACATCAACTGGCAGGTAACATTTATGACTGAAGGTGTTATGATCTTAAATGAGAATGTTTGAAATAAATTCAAACATTCCTGAGCATGTCAGTTACATTAAAAATAGCCATCATGCGGCATTTAATGTAAAGTACGGCTGATAGCCTACTTTATAGTGCGACTGGGCTGACATGAAAAACAGTTCACCATCTCACGCGCTGGTTGGAACTCGGTTCGTGACGTCAAGTCAAAGCTAGTCAACAGTCGCGTAATCTCAGCCATTGATGGATTCGCACCATTCAACCCTAGCCGTCGATTTCAACCGAGCCTAAAACCTATAAATGGCGGAAAATCAGGAAGTGATCTCTTACCTTCCTCATTCGTGTTTATCTGCAGTAACTGTTCATCATCTTCTCAGATTCTGTCTAACTATTTACTGCAAGTTTTTCTTTCCTTCTTATATATATATCTTCTCAGACGTATTAAATGGCACCCAAAGGAAAGAAAATGGCTTCCTTCGGACCTTCTCTAGTCCCCACATTATATGAAGAATCGTTCGACTTGCTGGTCTCGAAGATACACTTTGAGCAGATCCTTTCAGAGGATAAATTGGAGTCACCGGTGCTGTCTCCCCTTGCCGATATTCTCAGGGAGAACGGCCTACTGGAATGGGCGAAGCTTTTCCCCTCCCACCTGCTCAGGCGCCAGGTCGGAGAGTTTTACGTCAATCTGCAGTCGCCCATCGACAGCAGAGATGGCATCATTACAGAGGTTTCATGCCGACAACGGGACGGTCCGGCCAGAACCATCCGCAGGGTCACCGTCCCCATTGCTGTTTCTGACTTCCTTCGCCAAGTCATACCGCCGAATCATTCCGCCACAGACGCTCTTGAGAATATAACCGACACAGAAGCCGATGAGTTTCTGGAGAATGCTCTCATCACTCCGGAGAAGTTGAAGAGCAATATGCAGAGGACGAAGTTGAAGCCGGAGCATCGACTTTTGTTCGATGTTGTCTCTAAAGTCGTGTTCGGTTACAGTGGTGCTTTCAGCGACATCAGCCGACCGAAGCTCAAGCAATTGATTGCTTCGGAGCATAGACACAAGCACAACGTCGACTGGTTCAAGTATTTTGAACACCAGCTGACTGTGGAGAGGCAGAAGATTTATGAGACCACAACCGAATTCGGGGAGAAGTTGTTGAGTGTCAAGGGAACTCTCAACTTCGGTTGCAAAATCTCCGCTCTGATCCTGCTCGCAACCAAGGGTGAGAATATGGTCTGGGAGGACTGCGAGGAGACCCCCGTGAAGAAGTTGATGTTGTTCCCAACAACAAAGAAAGCTCAAGAGGTGATTAGGAGTCTTTATACTCCTAAGGAGAAGAAGGATGCTGGGAAGACAGCTGAGGCAAAGGATACAGCTGAAGAGGTACCAGCTGTCAGCCGCCCCACAAAATTGAAAGCTGCTCGCCGACAACGAGCTGAGTCGGAGAAGGAGTAAGCTGAGGAGCCTGCCAAGAAGAAGCTGAGAGTTCGCTTCAAGAAGACGGTGGCAGCACCAGCTGAGGATATTCCAGCTGAGGAGCCAACTGCTGATGTACCAGCTGAGGATGTTTCAGTTGAGGAACCAGCTGCTGATGTGCCAGCTGAGGGTACGCCAGCTAAGGAGGAGGTACCAGCTGTGGAGGCGCCAGCTGAGACGGCACCAGCTGAGGAGCCATCCGAGTCGAGCCACTCAGCTGAGGCAGCTGCCTTCGAGATCGTTCCTCGCGCTGCTGATGAGGCTGATGGGATGGAAACGAACCTGACCTCGGATGCCAACATTGCTCGATGTCAACATTGAGACCATCTCTTCGGCCAATGTTGATGAACCGGTTGATACCCCACTCCCCACAGAATCCAATATTCTGAGCTCCCAACTCGATGCCAATGTTGAGACCTCCTCTTTGGCCAACATTGATGAAACTTTTGAACAATTGCCATATGAAAATCTTTTTCCCTCCCCAATCGATGACGAAGCTGATCGTCAGGCTGTCGCGATGGAGCATGAAGGCAAGGTGGCCTATTGCTTCCAGAAGCTGATCGGGATGTTCCTTGAAGCGCGCGACATGCCAATTTTTGCTACGCTTGGGACCGAGCTGCTGTACCAGTTCAACCTAATCTTCAGTCACTGGTATGTGAAGGAAGATATTGTAAGGGTACACAGCTGGAACCAGCTGAAGGCGGACGAGTCACACATCCGAGATTACTTCAACTACCCTAATCTGGAGGTCGCCTACAACAACAAAGTGGCACTACTGACGCGCCGTCTAGACCGCAGCAAGGCGGAATGCACAGATACCCGGGAGACAGCTGGACAAGACTGTATTGACTTCCTCGACAACATGCTAATCAAGTCAGCTGAGTTCCTTAATGATCTGGACGCAACCGCCGCCGCAGCGAAGGAAGAAGAAGAGGAGCTTCAACTGTACCTGGCCAATCGTCAAGCCATGGTTACAGTTGAGCAGCCAGCTCTGATTGAACACCAAGCTCCAGCTGATCAGCCAACACCCTCAACTGAAGACATTTGCGAGCTGATAGCTGAGAGGGTGAACCAGCTGAGGACGGAGATTCTTGCCAACTTCCAGCAAAACAAAGAAGATCAGCTGAGGATGTTGGAAGCACAAGAGGAGAAGAACAAGCAGCTGATAGAGGAGAATGTTTCACTGAAGATAAAGCTGGACGAACTCTCCTCCTCCACCAGCCAAGACATTTCTGACGTGAAATCAACTGTTCTGGGGATCAAGTCTGAGCTGAATGTCTTCCAATCCATTTCTAATTCCAACCTCGCCAAATCCCAACAGACTCAGGATGAGTAGGGGTGGTTCGATATACCATACCGGGATTTTTTGGTCATACCGATACCATACCGAAAGTTTCGGTATGCATAATTTTGATATTGATATCATACCAAACTTTTCGGTATACCGAAGTTCGGTATATTAAAATTTCGGTATGGTTCAAAAGGCATACCGTTATCGTACCTTATTTTCGGTATACCGTCTTATTTTCGATATACCGTAAACGTACGGTATACCGAAAATATAAACATCAAATATTTAAATTCCACAAAACATAAAAAACACTTAATACTAATAATAATTATCTCCAACAAGCAATTAAGTCCAAAAAAGTTAAAAAAAAAATACAACGTACAATCTAACATCACCTATTATTAATATTAATGAATAATTCATTAATTATTTAATATATATACATATATAGTTATATAAATATATCAATTTATATATAATTGTTTAGAATTTTCGGTATATACCAAATCTTCGGCATATACCGCGATTTCGGTATGTACCAAATATCGGTATTTATTGAAAATTTCGGTATACTAAACTTTCGGTTCGGTACGGTATACCGCGGTATTTGAAATTCATATACCGTTACCATACCAAAACCTTTCGGTACGGTATCATACCATACCGAAAATACGGTATACCATAAATTCGGTAAAATACGATATTTTTCGGTATGATTCGGTCGATATACTATATTTCGGTATTTTAGTCCACCCCTAAGGATGAGGAATGGGAGTCTCGGTTCGAGTCACGATGGACTGAGTTCGTTGCTTTCCATACTGAGATAACCGAAACATTTGCTGGATTGAGGAAAGCCGAACAAGAGCGCCATGACTCCGAACTGGTGAAGAAGGTCGGAATAGAGTGCGCGGTCGATGAACTCTTCAACCGCATCCAACAAGCCGAACAACAACTCACCTCTCTGGATGGATCAGTAGCAAGCCTTGTTGCTGATGCCAAAAAGGGGGAAGATAAAAATGGGAAAGAGGAGTTGGATGTTGAGATGCAGGGGAAGATGAGACCCAGGCTGAAGCTGCTGCAAAATCTCAGCCGAGGAGGAGGACAGCCCAGAAGAAGAAGTCCGCTCCCAAGTCAACCGACGTAGGTGGAGCTGAAATGGCAAAAGACTTGGAGCAGGCGGAGCAGTTTGGAGTTTCTTACAACTCCATAGCTGAGATCGCAGCCGAGCTTGATTCAGAACTCGACGGTATCACAACCGAAGAGTGTATTGCTGCTGCCAAGGCCATGGATGTCGCTGAGAAAGATTATATGAATCCTAGCTGGATCAAGAAGTTCGCTGCTAGCCAAGCTCGAAGAGTCAACCAGTTCGAGGAGGAGCTGACCAAGATAACCAAGAACCTGGATAGGAACATTGCCTCTCGCAGCCGACGCCGCATTGACAAACATCAGGTTAAGGCTAGCTCGGCTGAGGCAACAGAGATTACCAGGAAAGGTCAATGTCCAAAGTCGGTTCAGGCACGTGGACAAGTGGATGCCAATTGAGTGAAATGAAGACTGGGAGTCATTCAAGCAAGAATTCGTGAATGACTTCTATTACAGAAAAGTCTTCTCAACTGACGATCCGAGGAAAGCGTTCAAGGAAGCCCTGACCGAGTTGCACTCAGGGGACCCGAGCATGTTCAGCCAGTTCAGACGTGCAATGATAGATGCAAAACGGGATCTGAACACAGTCCCGGTCCCTAAGAAGGTTACCTATCTCCCTCCCCTCCTTCCAGACTCTCGAAACCCTAACCGTCAAAAGATATCAGCTGAGGCAAGGCAAGTTTACAAAGAGCACGGGGTTGACATAGCAAAGGAGTCAGAAGCAAAGAGAGAGATTTTTGTTAGAATTTTTAGCAAATATGGGCTTAAGTTTTAGCTCAGTTAGTTTTTGAGCAACTGATGTAATTTTTGTTTTTGTGCTTATCTTTGTAACCATCAGTTGTAATAAAAACTATTCAGTTATACGATTCAACTTGACGTACAATTTCTCATTGTCCAAGCTCTGAATCGCAAAGTTATTTCAATATCAAGTTATAACTGTGCTAACCCTTTGATGTTTTAATCTTATAGACTGTTTAGAATTTCAGCTGAGATTTTGGATAGGTCAGTAGGATTTAGATCAGTTTGCTTTATAAGAATTTTATAAGGGTTTTGGCATCATCAAAAAGGGGGAAATTGTTGGGAAATTTATTAAAGTTTTGATTGAATCCAAAACCAACTGACCCCAACCGAGTAGATGTTGCTAGATCCTAATGTTAGTAGTTAGGCTCGCTGTTTGAGCATTGTTAAGATTTTATCTTTACAGGACTCCAGCTGAAGACGGCAACAAGGCTTCACTCGGATAGAACATCAGTTGTAAGAAAGACAACTGAGCGTTCATCAGATGCGAAGATGCCAAAGTCAACTAAGGAAGATGCAAGAAAACATCAGTTGTAAGTAAGACAATTGAGCGTTCGGAGCCAACTGATCAGATACAAGAAAGACAACTGAGCGTTCATTTTCAGAACATCAATTGTAGGACTCGAACCAAGAAAATCAACAGCGTGAAGTTCAAGTCAGCTGAGAGTTCAACTGTTAGCATTCAGATAGAACATCAGCTGAAGAACAAGTCAGATGAAGATCGAAACTCTCAGCCGACCATCCTTTGTTGAAAGACTAATGTTGAGATTTGAAATTCAAACAAGGAAGTCACGTGAAGGTTTGACTCTCTGTCATTACCTCATTTGGCCCAACACAAGGCTGTCTCAGATGGAAAGCAAAAGCATGCAGTTGCCAAATCCGGAAAGTCTGCAGAGATGAGAGACAAGCCATCGCTTTCAAAGAACAGAGATCAACAGCTCTTCCAACGGCTAGTTGATTCTCTCCGCCTATAAATAGAGGCCTTCATTCATTCACCAAGACTACGAGAATGAGACAGACAAGTGCGAGAAGAGACCAAAGAGCGAAAGAAAGAACCAAATACTTCACACGAGCTGAACTGCATTCAATCTCTAAGAACATCATTAGTTGAGAGTTCTAGAGTGTTAGATTCTGTCTTAGTGTCTTTTGATCCAACCTTGAGAACATCACTAGTTGAGAGTTCGTAGAGTGTTAGATCATAGCTCACTTCTTGTTCGAGCTATTAGTTGGAACCCCACCCTTTCACACACCTGAAAAGGTTATTAGGACCCTACTCTTCCCGTAACTGAGTAGACAGGTTGATAAGTACCCGTAAACTTATCTGTAAGGTTGATAAGTACCCGTAAACTTATCTTAACGGTTGCAAAGCCCGCGTAAGCTTTGTGGTTTGTCCAGAAGAACTTGGACTGAGTTGTGTGGACTCACAACTCCCCGTGGACGTAGGAGTTATCTCCGAACCACGTAAATCCTTGTGTGTTTGAGTTTATTTTTCAGTTACTTATTGCATATTCAACTGACTAACTAACCAGCATACAAACTGCATCTTTCCATAACAACTGACTTGGTTTTTGACCAACCTTGCATAAAAGCGTGAGTTATTTTACGAGTTGTTATTTTCCACCACATTCCGCACAGCACCACTCTTCCAACTGAGCTTGCTTACTCGGTTGTGAATCCAGCTGAGTCCCAGTTTACTCGGTTGTGATTGTTTTTGGAGAGTTATTTTTAAAAGTTCTATCTGGTGTATTCCCCCCCTCCATACACCATAACTCGTATCAGGACCATCAATTATTGTCGTTGCAGATGGAGCAACCATGTCTTTCTTTTTACCTTTTATATTCTATTTATTTTACTATATTTTAATTGATTTTTAATATACTAATTTCCACATCATGTTTTGGGCTCGAGCTGGAGTGTCATGTGCAACTCACATGCATTTTAGTCCAATCGGGCCTAAATTGTCCAACAAATGCAACATTTGAAACATAATGTCCTACTTTTACAAGTCTGGAAAAATTTGCCCTAAAATTGCAAAACACTAAAAGTTAGTGTCCTAAAAAAACATGTAGCTCTCATCATCATATGCAACAATCTTATACTCACTCCGTACGTGGAATAATGCCCTACTTACCCCCTTTTTTCGTACGTGAAGTAATGCCTTGTTTCACTTTTTATACATTTATACCCCTAAAAAATACTTATATTACATAAAATGCCATTGTTGGACCCACCCACTATATTTAACCCAATTTAATTAAATATGATAATCCTATACTAATCTACATTTACCCAACCCATAAACAAAACCAAGCCCAAATATCACAATATCCGATTCTATCACTAAAAAAATCCTACTTTTCTGCTGCGCTGATTCTATCTCTCATTTCTTTTATATCGTTCTGTTGTCACGAAGAACCCTAAATCGATTTGCTCATTCTATCTCTCATTTCTCTTTGTTGTTGAAGAACCCTAAATCGATTTGCCAATTCTATCTCTTATTTCTCGCATTTCTCTCTGTTATTAAAGAATCCTAAATCGAAAAGCCGATTCTATCTCTCATTTCTCCTCTGATTGGCTGGTGATGTATGATCCACACTGCCACAGTCTTGATTTGGAGGATTTATGGGTTCCACCGGGGTGGGAACCAACCCCAAGCCCCGTGGGCTCTGAGCTCCACCGTGATTCTCCTGAGTTTTTGGAGAATTTATGGGTTCCACCGGGGTGGGAACCAACCCCAATTCCGTTAGATCCGGCGATAAAATAGGATGAAGTCGTGCAGGAAACCGAGCACAATGGTGGCGTTGAGATGCCCACCCTCGACCTATATCAGATTTACTGTGCTGCCAAGATCGTCGATGACTTCGAATCAGATGTTGAATCGGATGGTGAATCTGATAGTGAATCCGATTTACCCCCTTATACTCCTAAATGATTTTATGTTTGAGTTTTCTGTGTTGTGGGGGGATTGGATGATGATGCCTGATTTCTGATACTTGATTTCGTTGTGGGGGATTGAGTGGTGATGCCTGATTTCTGATTCTTGATTTCTGATAATGAATCAGATACTATATCTGTTGGTTTGTTGCCTGATTTTTGATGCTTGATTTCTGATGTTGGCTTCTCTGTGATGCTCGATTTTTTATGCTTGATTTTTGATGTTGGCTTCTTTGTGATGCTCAAAATCTGATGCTTGATTTCATGTGGGGTATTGTGGCTTCGTTACTTTCCTTAAACTGATAATGAATCAGATACTATATCTGAGCAGTTTCTTGCCTTAAACTGATAATGAGTCAGATACTATGTGATCTATGCTTATATGTTGTCTTTTCTGTGATGCTTGATTTCTGATGTTTCATTTCTGATGCTTGAAGAATTGGGGGTATTGTGGCTTGATTTCTTTCCTTAAACTGATAATGAATCAGATACTATATGTAATCAGTTTCTTGCCTTAAACTGATATAAAATCATATACTATGTGATCTATGCTTATATGTTGCCTTGAATGATGATGCAGATGATGCAATGGTTTTGTTGATGCTTTGTTGGTGTTTATGATGTACGTGATCTTGCTGATGCTTTGTTGGTTTGTTTATGTTTTCTTGGGAGTTGTTTATCCTATCCTATTGATGCCACCACTAGGATTTTTCAATCCTAGTTTTGGAGGTTGAAATAGGATAGGTATTGAGTCAATGATGCAAAATTTGTCAATTAATTTCAAAAAGCTGAGACTATATTCATTTCAAAACAACTGATCCAAGCTGAATTTACAATCCAAACAAGTGGATGAGCTCTTTCATGTTTGTCCTGTAAATCCTTACCAAAAAACTGATATAGAAATCAGACCTCCTAATCTTCTAAACCCAGCTGGTGCAATCCCTGAATTATGTTGTCATTGTTGTGTGTTAACTCCTGCTCCAGCTCAAATCCATTCTCCTTTAGATACTCCCAGTTGTCCTTCACAAGTTGTTCATCAACTTGAAGGCAGTCAGGCAGTAAGTCCAGCCTCTGTAGCTTCTCTTTGCCCATGTGTGGCACACTATAGTTGTTGTTGCCTTTTTTCTTTATGACCTCATAAAGGCAGCCTTGCAATGTGAGAAAAACATTGTTTAACTTCCAAGGCTCAAACTCTTCAAATGCTTGCTTTACATTCCTTATCATGTCATCAACTGTAACAGACATCTTCTCACCCTTGAGTGATTGAAGTACTCTGAAAAAACCAAGGTCATTTATGTTTGTGTCTGGTGAGTTTGCTGGTTGACAAATAAGCTCAATATTCCACCCATCTGCTTCTGCAACTGCTCTGAAATTAGGATCATCATTTGAAAAATGTGGCTTTGCATTATCTTGTATTATTGTGTGTTTGCTAAAGTTGCTTGGCCACTTTGCCTTCACAATGGGTATCAATTGCAACAGTGATTGAGTGATTCAACTCAGTGATGAAATGTAATGTCTGAAATATATTCTGATAGTGATAAATGAATACTTACTTGCTGCAGAAAGGTTTCCTTCATTACTGTCCTGCTTATTGTCTGAATTGGCTTTGTTACCATTGTTCCTTTAGCTCTGTTTTTGCTGTTTCTTTGGACTGGCTCCTCATTAACAAATGGAATGATGTCAAATTTATCATCAAAGATGATGCTGCCTGTACTATCAAATATAGGTCTAGAAACCATGCATATGAACATTATCTTATCAATGTGAGTCTTGGATTTGCAACTTTTGTGGGGCTCTACTTCACCATCTACAAGGTAATACCTGCCTTTGGTTTTGGTTAAGTTGAACCATTTTTCATCCATATGAATGACATTATACATTAGCTTAAAAGGTATTTTTCCATCTACACTCATGCTTCTCAGCTGAGTTAGGCTGAAATGAAGTCTATTCAGCATATTCCTAGGCGTTAGGAATGGTTTTATAGCATTAGTATGAGCCCTTTACCTTGTTATCTTTAATCCACTCTTGTACAAGCCTCTTACTGACCCCAAGGCTCAATGCTAGCTTCCTGATTGTTTGCCTTTGTAAAACTGACAGAGCCTTAATTTTTTCTGCATCAAACACTTTTTTATCCTTTTGTTTTTGTTCCCCTTTTCTTTGAAATAACTGCAACAAGATCTCCTAAGGCAATCAGAGCAGAAGCAACATTCCAGATTCTCCACACAGTCTTTAAATCAATTTTGAAAAGCGTAGCAGCTTCATTTTTTGCTCCATGGTGAAGAATGGAGTTTGTACTTTGATGGACAAGCCACTGCACCACGTCATGGCGCTCCAAATCTGTCAAATCCGGCCTCCTCTTCATTGGCGGCATTGCAGCTTTTGTTTTGTTTTTTTTTTCTGTATTGAATGCTCTCTAAAATCTGTAATGAATGCTAAATTCTGCATTAAATGCTGCTACTTATAGTACAAAGGGGTGTTATGTATTGTTTAATATTTCCCCCAAAAACTTGCCTCCAAATTTTTAATTTTAGTGGGAAATTTTTGATGTAATCCTTGATGTAATGATGTGACTGTTATTTTAACGAATGATAAATTCCTTTCTTTATTTTTTTATGGATTTGCAGATTCCTCATTTTGGAGGATTTCATTTTGTTGCCTTAATTAAAATGATTGATTAAATCGACTAAATCAGAAATCAGAATAAAAAAATTAATTTCAATCCATTCGATTAAGTGAGAAATCAGAATTTTTTTTTTTCAGATCATTCGACTAAATCAGAAATCAGAATAAAAAAAAATTAATTTTCGTCCATATTTTTAATTTACAAAGGGAATGAAATAAATTGGAGTATAAAAGTAATGATAAAAGTCAAATCCACCCACTATCTTTAATTTACAATTAACAAACTAAACCTATATCATTACTACTACCCATACTTTCTAACTTTTACCCAACTCAAATAAACTTTACCAAATTTTTATTCTACGTGTCGAGCCGCAAATGAAGCATTATTCCACGTACGGAGGGAGTAATAGATGATGCGACTTGCTCCGCAAATAGGCCTATCTCCATTGGACAATCACGTATATTCTGTGTTATCCGTTTGTCGAGTTTGACTTGCTAAATAACCTTTAAAAATAGAATTATTGTTAAAAAAATTATAAAATTTTCTTTTGCATAAAAGAAAATTACTTATTATATTTTCAATAAGCCTAAAACACTAAAAATTTGGTAAGAAAAGCAACTAACCTCCGATGAATACGATAGAGGAAAGATAGAGAGCCTGCTTTATAGGAAAGCAAACGAAGGGGGCAGCCCTCGTAAGATAGCAACAAACACACTTCCATAATTTCTCTGTCTTACCTTTGAAGACGTTCCCATCTTCTCATAATTCACCTAAAAAATAATAATAAAAAATAAAAGAGAAAAGAAAAGAAAGAGAGAACATAATCAGACCATGTCGATCATCCCATGAATTAGGGCAAGTTCAAATCGTCTTCTGCTACAAAATCGACGCAGGTGCATACAATTTGGATTGAAGAAATGATTAATGTTGATTTTGCAGAAAACGGAGAATTCATGCATTTGATCTTCATGTAATGGACATACATATGGGCGCTGTAGATATCAATATTCGTGGGAAAAGGTGGAGTTTTTTTTAAGTTTCTGCTTAATTAATTAAATTATTACTATATATTATGTCGTCGTCGTCGTCGGAGGCTACCTCGCCTTCGTCTTCATCTCCGACGGTGCCGGACAACTCTGAAATAAAAGAGGAAGTACCTTCAACATCCTCACCGCCGTCGTCTGATCAATCTCCGCCGTCTCCTCCTTCAACATCACCGCCTCCACCAGAATCAACGCCACCGCCCTCTCCTCCCGATCCACCGTCTCCTACAGCAGCCACCCCTCCTCCTTCAGAGCCTCCGCCTTCTCCTACCCCTTCCCCTCCAACCTCGCCGCCGCCGGCACCACCAACTTCTTCGTCCCCTCCGCCTCCCGCTTCAACGCCGCCACCATCATCCCCTCCTCCTTCAACTCCCGCCGAATCCCCTCCTCCGCCGGCATCTTCGGGCTCTCCGCCGCCTCCCGCCCAGTCGCCTCCGTCAACCCCGCCTCCTGCAGAAAAAGCCGCTCCTGCGCAGAATCCTCCGCCGCAAGCTGACTCCCCGCCGCTGCCAGTTGCTTATCCTCCACCCCAGCCCAAAGCTAGTGCTGCAGAAACACCTCCGGCGCCGCCTTCTCTTTCTCCTAACCCTCCGCGTTCGGCATCAGCTGCCCGCCCCACCGCTTCCTCCCCGCCGACGACGACTCCTTCGTCATCGTCTCAGGATGGTCCAAATATAAATCCAGGTGTGATCGTCGGGATTGTTTTCGGCGGAGTAATCATCATTCTTCTTCTCGCTGTCATCATCTGCCTCATGTGTTCGAGAAGAAAAAGAAAACCTAATTATTATCCCAATGGTATGGTATATAATATCTTTCTCCCTCTTTCTCTCTCTGTAACAGTCATTTGTTGAATAATGAAGTTGATGATGATCAGGTGGAAACCAATACTATAATCAAGAGCCGACGCAGTGGCAGCATGATCCAAATGCAAAGCTTCATCCACCCGCCGGAAGTTTCATGGGGGCGGCGGTGGGCGGGTGGGGGAGCGGTGAATTCAGCACAGGGAATTTTTCAGGGCAACATCCAGCTGTAGTGCCGCCGTCACAAAACATGGGGGGAGGTATGACGCAGTTCAGCTACGAGGATCTGGCGGCCGCCACCAATGGATTCTCCCAGAGCAATTTGTTAGGACAAGGCGGGTTCGGGCTTGTCCACAAAGGTATTCTGCTGGATGGAAGGGAGGTGGCGGTGAAGAGCCTCAAGAGCGGCAGCGGACAAGGGGAGCGGGAGTTTCAGGCGGAGGTGGAGATCATCAGCCGCGTCCACCACCGCCACCTCGTCTCCCTCGTCGGATACTGCATTGCTAATGAGAAGAAAATCCTCGTCTACGAGTTTGTTCCTAATAAGACCTTGGAATTCCATCTTTATGGTTTGTTACTTACTTAGTCTCTTCATAAATAATTATAGTATATTAAGATATTTAATTATACTACTATATGATACGAATATATATATATATATATTGGTGCATGCAGGGAAAGATCAACCTGTGATTGATTGGCCCACAAGGCTTCGTATTGCAATTGGATCAGCAAAGGGGCTTGCTTACCTACATGAAGACTGTGTGTTAATTATTTCTTGTTAAATTTAATTAATTAATTTGTTATTCAATCAATCTCTAGCTAATTGGCTGGCTAATTTGTGATTATTCTAGGCCTACCGCGAATTATTCATCGTGATATAAAGGCGGCAAACATTCTTATTGATAACAAATACGAAGCAATGGTACTAATTTATTGATTAGCAACCTTAATTATTTGTTCAAGGATCATTTCGATCGATCATGTTAATTAATTGGCATATATGTACAGTATAAGTAAGTGATGAATATACGTGTGGATTTTGCAGGTGGCTGATTTCGGTTTGGCTAAACTCACTACTGATAACAACACTCATGTCTCTACACGCGTGATGGGAACATTCGGGTTAGTGAGTGATTAAATTAATTAATTAGGTGCAGTCCGAGTAATATACTACTACTACTACTACATAGTAATAGAGTTCATTAATTAATTTGCATGTAGTATAAATTAAATATATATAGTAGTAGAGTAATATATATATTGAGTGATGAATGACAGATACCTGGCGCCTGAATATGCCTCAAGCGGAAAATTGTCGGAGAAATCTGATGTATTCTCATTCGGAGTGATGCTTCTAGAACTAATCACAGGCCGCAGACCTATTGATATGTCCAACATGATGGAAGATAGTCTCGTAGACTGGGTTGGTATCTCAAATGAAATTAATTTTTCACATGCATTATATTATAGTATTATATATATAGCAAAAGCAATAAATAGGTACATACATTAATGAACAGGCGAGGCCTCTTCTAACTAAGGCGCTTGAAGATGGCAACTTCGATGAACTGGTGGATCCTCGTCTCCAAGGTAAATACGCCCACCTTGAGCTATCTCATATGGCTGCTTGTGCTGCTGCCAGTATACGCCATTCTGCCAGAAAACGCCCTAAAATGAGCCAGGTAATTGCATCTTGTATGTATTTCACTTGATCAAATTAATTAAGAAGCAATATATGCATGCGGAATAAGTATATATATATATATATCAGATTGTGCGGGCTCTGGAAGGAGATTCGTCGTTGGACGACTTGAATGAGGGGGTGAAGCCGGGGCAGAGCGCGGTATACAACCCCAACGGGGGGACGCAAGTGTACGACACGCGTGCATACAATGCGGACATGTTGAAGTTCAAGAAGATGGTAATGGCGTCCGGAGAGTTCAATAGCAGCGAGTACGGGACGACCAGCGAATACGGACTTAATCCCTCCGTATCCAGCGATAGTACTGCTGCAGACTCCACAGAGATGGACAAGACCAGCAGCATCGATATAGTTAACAACAAAAACTACTAATTACTTAACAATCCAGATCATATCATTGCTTTTACCATTCCGTGTACATGCCTAATTCTATAAACGCTCCGTGCCAATTAATACACTTTGAGGATATAATTCATTAACTATATTTGTATACTTGAATTATATTTGGATTAAAACTATATTTCCTCTCTTGATTCCTTAGCCACGTTAATTAATTGTCACTATAAATCTTGGGAGTTTGAGTTGAGATTGGATCTTTTATTGCCTAACACATTCTCTAATATTGCATCCGTTGGATTTGTAAATTTGAAGATATTTATACACCCTATTTGAAATGAATGAACCCTGATCCCTCATATTTGAATTTGCAAATTGCCAATATATATAAACAATAAAAGACGCCACTCACATCTTGGGCAATATATAGAAGATCTCATTTGGATTGGATTGGTTTGCATAATAAATAAATTAAATTAAATGAAATAACAACTTTAGGTTCCAACATAACATGACGAGGGCATTAATAAATAGAGAGAACTACAATAACAATAAATCTATTTAGTCACAACCTGACCAGCCACACACATATAAAAAAAAAATTAATTGTAAAAATGAAAATAATAATATTTTTTTAGGATTTATAATTCTCTAATCAGGGTATATTTTTATTTTCAAAATCCATATTATTATTATTATTATTATTATCTTTTTTAGCTTGTGACCAGCCACAATGTGTCCAAATAAGATTACCCCAATTTTCACATATACTTTATCCCACCTAATTAATATACACCGTCTAATTTCTCCTAATATCATTTTTTATAGTTGTTTTTCTTCTTTTTCATGAATTTTCCCATTAAAACTCGCTTCAGGAGTCAACATTTTTTTTTTTTGAGGTAAAGTCAATAATATTTCTATAAAAATATTTAGAGGAACAGACGATCTTAAAAGTTAAAACTATAATTCACACTTTATAAAACTTGTGCTCAACAAAAAAGAAAGCCGGAGCGGGGTCGGGTGGGTCATGTGGAATATCCGGCTCATGTGAGCTACCCGGGTACATGCTGCCGTTATTATTAGGAGAGAGAGGGATTCATTGAAAATCGAAAAGTCGCGAAGGAGTGGCTTTCCTGAAATAAACCGGAACTCCGAGGGTAACTCTTGCAATTAGGTCATTTCCCGCCCATCGCATCTCCTGCAGAATGACCAAACCTAATAAAATATTAAGCAACTGTGCACACCTTTTTTTTGAATCTATAATTCTCTGTTTCCTTTAGCTTCTTTCCATTTTCTCTGGTCTCTTGCCTAACTCACAGAGAGAAGAGAAGAGAAGAGAGAGAGAGAGAGAGAGAGACAGACTTGCATATTGAGAGAGAGAGAGAGAGAGAGAGACTTGCATATTGATTTGCACACATTCTCGTATTTTCAGTAAGTTGTTCCAGTTTTGTGTAGGGTTTCTTAATGATTTTCCAATGATTTTTGGGGATTTTGTTTTAGAGTTGTTTGTTCAATTTCAAAATATTGTGCAAAATGAAGCCATGAAGGCTGTTTCTTTTTTCCGTATGATTTATACGATTATTTTTTGATTTTAATATTTGTATGGCTGAAGGTAGAGAGAAATGGCGGCTGAGAACGAAGTGAAGAGCGAGACCGTGGCAGATTCTCCGACCTCTGTTCTTGAAGACGAGGTATTCTCACACTTCATCGACCTTATTTTTGCTTTTTTATTTATTTTTTATTTATTGTAGAGTGTGGTATTTTATAGTTTTAAAATTGTTTTTGGTTGTAGCAATAGAGCTGTTAATATTTTAGAGCCTCAATTATTTTGCCTATAATTGAGATACATTTGACCTTTCATTATTGAACTAATGATTATCCAATTGACTCTGGTTCTTCATCTTATTTTGAGTTAAAGGATTGCAAGGATAATGTTAGTGTTGAGGTGGAGGTAGACAATGTTGCGGAGAATATAGACCATTCACTTGTGAAAGAAGAAGAGCATAAGGCAAATGAGCCTATAGAAGAACCTCGCCTGAATGACATCCAGTTCACGAAATTAGACGAGCTTTTAACTCAGACCCAACTTTACTCCGAGTTTTTACTGGAGAAAATGGATGATATTACAAAGGTTTCATTTTCGTGCTGATTTGTTTTATTTTATTTCTGAAGATATCTATGCTAATATAATTTGTTTTCAATATGTTAGAATGGTTTGGAGGATGATGGCAATACTGTCAAAGAAGGAACGAGGGGCCGCGGCTCTAAAAGAAAGGCCGGTGCAAGTTATAACAATGTAATCCTTTTCTCCTTGTCCTGGATGTCTTCTGTTTTATTAATGTTAAGCTGTTCTATTTCTCCAATGTAATGTTGATTCCACTGTTTGTATCGATCAGTTTATGTATGCAATGTTTGTATTCTTGACTGTTATCATTCTGATTTCATCACTGACAAGCCTCTGCATACTCCAAACAACTTCTGTAATTTTGTAGAGGAAAGCCAAGAGAGCTGTTGCTGCTATGCTTACAAGAACTGAAGATGGTTGTTCTGCTGAAGATTTAACCCTCACAAATGAAGAGAGAGCTGCGAAAGAGCAGGCGGAATTGGTACCTCTATTGACAGGTGGAAAGTTGAAAACTTATCAAATCAAAGGTGTAAAATGGATGATTTCATTGTGGCAAAATGGACTGAATGGGATCCTTGCTGATCAAATGGGGCTTGGAAAAACAATTCAAAGTATTGCTTTCCTTGCTCACCTCAAAGGCAATGGATTACATGGGCCTTACTTGGTTATCGCTCCTCTCTCCACTCTATCAAATTGGATGAGTGAGATAGAGAGGTATATGACTACTCGTTCTACCTGTAATGTTTCAAGAATCTTAATTTTCCATGTGGTATATACGTAATATACAATGACTTGTTGAATCTGTTAGGTTTGTGCCCTCACTGAATGCAATCATTTACCATGGCGATCAGAAACAGAGAGCTGAACTTGTGAAGAAGCATATGCCTAGAACTACAGGTCCCAAGTTCCCTGTTGTCATTACGTCTTATGAAATTGCAATGATGGATGCAAGGCGAATACTGAGACATTACAGCTGGAAATACCTTGTTGTTGATGAGGTATGTATCACTTGGTATCATATTGTTTTGAATTTGGTGGAAGTTTATGAAGTTTTAGAATATTGATGTGGCAGCAATATTTGTTCTGAGATATTATGCTTCTTGAAGGGACACAGATTGAAGAACTCGGAGTGTAAATTACTGAAGGAATTGAAACTTTTACCTGTCGAGAATAAGCTTCTCTTGACTGGCACGCCACTGCAAAACAACTTGGCTGAGCTCTGGTCACTGTTGAATTTTATTCTTCCAGATATATTTTCATCCCATCAGGAGTTCGAATCATGGTAAGTGCCTCTTTGCATTTTTTTAAACAGTAAAGAACGGTTTTCGCTTAATGATAAAATTCCTTTTTTCCCTATCTATCTTATTGGCAACATGGATGACAGGTTTGATTTCTCGGGGAGGTGCACTAGTGAAGCCCTTAAGGAAGACATGGAAGAAAAAAGAAGGGCTCAGGTGCGTTCAGATTGTTGTAATGTGCTACCTCAGAAGATTGCCAATTTGATACTCAATTTTTAACTTTCAACATCATAAATCTGCAGGTAGTGGCCAAACTCCATGCTATTCTGCGTCCATTTCTCTTACGCAGGATGAAGGCTGATGTTGAGCTTATGCTCCCCCGGAAGAAGGAAATTATACTGTATGCAACATTGACTGATCATCAGAAGAACTTCCAGGAGCATCTTGTTAACAAAACATTGGAGGGTCACTTGAAGGAAAAAACAAATTTTGGTAATAGCTAAATCCTATCTTGGCTAATAGCAGTTTCTAGAAACATAGATGTTGCTGTGCGTCTTCATGTGGAGATCATCACCTTTTTCCTGGTATTGTGTGGGATAACATTACCTCTTATTTGGTGCTGATTTTTGTAAAGAGTAAACTGAATTTGAAATTCGTCTAATGCTATGGTTAGATGTTTTGCAATGTGGATCCTTTTCTCGTAAAATTTTTCTTACTTATTAAGTTCCTGTCAAAGTGAAAGCTACCTGGATAACTGACTTTGTTAGCCTGCAGCTCATGGGATGAAAGGAAAGCTCAATAATCTGATGGTCCAACTCAGGAAGAACTGCAACCACCCTGACCTTTTAGAGTCTGCGTATGATGGTTCCTGTATGTTATCCGCCTCCTAAAACTTTATTTTATCAGATCAATCATAAATGAATGCTCTTATAAATCAATGTCCTACAATCTTTTGCAGATTTCTACCCTCCTGTGGATCAGATTGTGGACCAGTGTGGCAAATTTCAATTGTTGGAGAGACTATTAACTAAGCTCTTTGCTCGCAAGCACAAAGTACTCTTTATATGAAGTGTGAAAATGTGCAATATTATCTACTTATTTTCTCATTTGACTTTTTTGTACTTTTAGGTTTTGATATTCTCGCAGTGGACCAAGATCTTAGACATAATGGATTACTATTTTAGTGAAAAAGGATTTGAAGTGTGCAGGATTGATGGCAATGTTAAATTAGCAGAACGAAGACGGCAGGTATAACTATTTTGACTGCATTTGTTTGCCTTTATGTTTGTCTAGTTATTCAGTTGATGAATATAGGTACAACAAGATTTTCTGTTCTTCCAAGTTCCATCTTTGTCTTTTTCTGATTTGGTTTCATATATGATTGATTGATTGTCCCATAATTAACCATCAGTTCCTCTATCCGTTTAACTTTATATATTTCTTATGTACTATGTTTGCTCCTGCTTTTTTTTTTTAACCATCTACAATTTTAATATTCCAAAAACATGTTGATAGTTGATTGCTTTTATGGAATTTGAAGGATTAAAGGTGGTACTGTATTTCTGATGAGATGTTCCATCCTAGCTGATATGCATTGCATTATCATAAATCATAAATTGATTATGTTGGTATGAAAAATAAAATAAATATTTGCCATTGATTTTATACATTTAAATAGTATTATGGTGTCTAAATTTACAACTGCTATTGTAAAATAATTAATTTAAGTTCACCATTTGAAAAATTATAAATCTAACCATGACCAATTTCTTCAATATGATAAATTTTCAGTCGATGAACTTAAATTAATTATTTTTTGATGGACAAAGATAAAATTAAACATTATGATACTATTTAAATATAATGAAATCAATCGAACTTGATCATTTTATTTTTTATCCAACATAATTGATTTATAAATCTAAGAGCATGCTATGCATGTCAACTAGGATGGAATTTCCCATTTGGGAGGAGCAAAATAACAGACCAACTCAATGATTGGTTATGTCACAATATCTGACATAGCAGATTGATCTTGTGTTTTCAGTTTTCGTTGGTCATTTGTTAACTGATATTTGCAGTTAATTCAAGCCATTCTTTTTTTGGTAAAATCATTAACAGATTCAGGAGTTCAATGATGTAGATAGTGACTGTAGAATCTTTCTCCTCAGTACTCGAGCTGGTGGGCTGGGTATTAATCTTACAGCAGCTGACACCTGCATCTTATACGATAGTGACTGGGTATCATCTTGAACTTGTGTTTTCATCTGTCATTCGCTGAAGCTTGCACACATGCCTTCCCTTGAACTGTTCTGTACAATTTCTTTCTGAGGATTGATTGAGTTCCAATAACATTGCAGAATCCGCAGATGGATTTACAGGCAATGGATCGGTGTCACAGAATTGGTCAAACAAAACCCGTTCATGTTTACAGGCTAGCTACTGCCCAATCTATTGAGGTGCCTCAATGATAATGTTCTCCATATTCCTTACACATCGAGATAACATATTAACTCTCCTCCCATCCCTACAAAAAAAAGAGAGAACGAGAGAAGTACAGTTGGTTCTTTGCTCTTTTTCTAATTTCTACAAAGAAACTTTTTTTTTTCAGGGTCGGATTCTGAAAAGAGCTTTTAGCAAATTGAGGCTGGAACATGTGGTGATTGGTAAGGGACAGTTTAAACAGGAAAGATCCAAGGCTGACGGGTTAGATGTCATCAAGGTTGGTGCAATTTGCTCATCTCATCTCATCTTATTACAGTATATGTGATTATCTTTTTGTTTGTAGATAGATAGATAATTTGGTTTGTGTGTTCTAGGAAGAGGAGCTGCTAGCACTTCTTCGTGATGAGGAAGATGAAGAAGACAGATGGATTCAAACTGATATCAGCGATGAAGATTTGGAGAAAGTTCTGGATCGTAGTGATCTCGTTGTTGGTGATACAAAGCAGAGCTTGTTTCCTCTTCGAGGACCTGGTTGGGAGGTGGTGATACCTACAGCAACTGGAGGGGTGCTCTCCACTCTCAACAGCTAATCACTGATTTTCCTGCTCCCGTGTCTTCTCATTTTTTTGTCAAAATATGTGGAGACTACGCATCCTGTTATCACTTCTAATATCAATTAATTTCCTAGAGAGGATTTTGTTGTAAAAGCAGGCAGAAGGTTTTGTATGAACGTGAATCCCATGTATATGGGTCTAATTAATGGACTTGAATTCTTCTGGAATTCCATTAAGGTACTATTAGTGCTGATTGTGCTTTGTTAGTTGATGATTATTATGATTTACTCGAAATTATATTTTTAAGATCGGTTGAAGATCAATACACAAGAGTCTTTACATCCACATAAATGTATATATATCATCACACACATAATTTGATCAAACGGCATTCTTGATGGAAGAGCTGTAACCAGTGTCATAATACTTGGACCACAGCATCACACCTCCATACTTTGCAGAGCCCTTAATTGCCGGTAGCACTTGTGAAGTGAGAGTTGCTGCCGGAACAAATCCACTTCCGGCTGCAGCTGTGGATGCTGGCATTCCCAACAGAATCTCCCCTGCTGGAATGGTCTCCCATTGTTTCCATGCTTGCTCAAGTCCGTCCATGCTGGAAGAATACTGGCAAGGAGGGTTGTTGTAAAACTGCACCCAGACGTAGTCGAATAGCCCTGTCTGCAGAGCTTTCCCGATATAGTAATCGGGGAATGGGCATTGCGGTGCTGCACTCAGGTACACTTTCTTCCCGTGCTTTCCATAGTTAGAAAGATACCGTGCCAGGTCGTCCCAGTAGAGATCGGTTCCTCCCTCAATGTCAAAGTCGACGCCATCCAAGACAGCGTTGCCTAAGGGGCGGGACGACGATTGTCCACCCAAGAAGTTGTTCCAGAGATAGGTGGCGACCTGTCGGGCGTCATTGGCGGAGCTGAGGTAGTAGCTCCCGGCACCGCCGCCGATGGATAGCATGACTTTGATGCCTTTGGCTTGGCAAGATTTGATTTGGGAACTCAAGTTTGTGCAGGCGTTTGAGTAAGGATCGCAATGGCCGGCAAGATTGATCATGGGAGTTTGGCCATTGCCAAACGTTGGAAGGAAAGCTATGTTTACAAAGTCGTAGTTGCCGGTGGCGCAAGTCTCCGCCAATGTGCCTTCGTTTCCGTTCTGGCCCCAGTAGACGGAGATCTTGCCGGCGTTAGAGTGAGAAAGTATGAGGCTAATGGAGAGGAAGAATAATGGAAGGGAAAAGATTGGGTTTTGTCTTTGCCATCTTTGTTGCTTTTTTAGCAACTTTTGAACTTTGAGAAGGTGGTGGTGGAGATAATGAGGTGTTTATATAGGGAGTAGATGAGAATTGAGATGGTTGAGGACAAATGCTAAAGTGTTGGAGCAGAATTCAACGTACTATTATTTAGTTTTGCGTGGCGGGAATGCTATTCTAATTCCTAAATCCTAATGATGTTTCTGACACTAATTGGCCTTTTCTAATGGGGCTAGCCAACACAGTAGACCCTTTTGAACGTATGATGTACCAGATTTTAATACTAACTTATTAGTACTTCATGCATTACTAAAACTCAATTTAATCATGATATTTTGCATACTAAAATAGCACAAAATATGTTTTGGAATATGTATTATATACACATATTAGTTTTTCAATTAGCTTTATGAGAATAGCAGCCTGATTGAATTTGTGTTTAAGATGCTGTCTTCGTGTTGTTTTGGTTTAGAGCAATTACATAGAATGTTTAAACATCTATCCGTTGTCGTCCAGCGGTTAGGATATCTGGCTTTCACCCAGGAGACCCGGGTTCGATTCCCGGCAACGGAATTCTTTTTTCATTTTCGCATTATTCAACGTAACAGTTTTTCATTAGTAGTATTACTTTCTTACTTATATAGAGAATTAGAGATTATTATAGGATTTAAGGTGTATAGGCTTTTGTTAGAATAATTTTGATATCAAGTTATTATTACAAACCAGTGTGTAAATTCGACGGGTCACTTGGTATTATGATATTTTATTTTAAAAATACAATTAAATAATTTGTTTAAAGACAAATCATTAAAGGGGCGTTTCCTGACATATATTTAAATTTAATCATTAAAAGTAAACGTTTGATTATCTTATATTATTTTTATCTATTCGGCTTATTCCGCTTAGTAAACGCCCCCTATGAGAATTGTTAAATTATATACAAATGAAAAGAATTCAAGTGAAAAAAGAGGATAGATTCACTCGCTCACCAACTTCATTAAGCAGGAAGGAAACTAAAGGAAATCAAAGTAAACACCTCACAATCTATCGAAAATTTCACCATAAACCACGTTAGTTGTTGTGTCATGCATCTTTACCGTCATCTTCACGAGTAAGTATATGTTTTTTGCCCGTTAAACATTGATGGAATTTTTCATATATTATAGTATAATATTTATAAAAAAAAAATTAGATCCAAAATCTAAATACCCATTAAACAATCCTATCCAAATCTTCTTTATAATAGGAGAATGGATTCCAAGCACCACAATCATCCACATGCATAGGTGGAATTTTAAGAATTTTTCTTTCTTAATTATCTAAAATCTCAAGTTTTAAGTATGTATAAAAAAAGTTTTGGGGGTTACAACTTTGTCTTAAATGGTATATTTTAGCTATCTAATTACTATTCAATATTAAGCATTAGACAATTAAATCTTCCTAAAAACATGTAGCTAACTTACGTTACATGTAATTGATTTCAATTGAGTAATTAAATCGATCGCTAGAATTAAGTTACATTAGAATGATCATAAAAAACAAAAACGTAGAATTTATCGATTAACAAACAATTATCCATAAATCTAACCATCCATAAATCATGTCAATCCTTTCAGCAATATAATTGCATGTGAATTTTTCTTTCACATTTTAGACCATATTTCCTTGCCTATATATTTCTGGAGCTCCCCACACACTTCGTTGCATGATTCACCTGCAATTGATTAGAGAATTTATATATATATATATCCAACCAGGAATTGATTTACACTTCATAGCATACTAGGATTAGTTAATATCTCTTTGTTAGAGTTTTCATTTACATTCAACCGACAATTAAGGATATATATGGTTTCTTTTCTTTTTCCTGTTTGTGATATATAGGTGTGAATTGAAATTAATAATCATGTTCAGATCGTTGCTGATCATGATCAGGACGGGCTATTAAAGAAGGAAACAATTTTTATTCGACATCTCTCTGCGGAGCAGCATTCACCAATCTTATAGAGGTTTAAACATATATTCAACTTTTTTTTTATATATATCAAATTTATAGGATTCGAGTTACAAATACTATTCAATGTATTTTCTACTATTAGTTCTCTTCTTTCTCTCTGTCTCTCTCTCTTTGATCATGTGTATATAATACAACTGGAGAGAAGATGAAACTTGAAAGAAGTACCAGAATAATAAAAGAGAATTAGTCAAATATAGCCACTCCTGAAAAGAAAAGTGCTAATATATTCACGTTTTTAAAAACGATCAAATATGGCCACGCATACACGACTTGCATACACGACCATGTATATTGGTCGTGTATGCTGGTCGTGTATGCTGATATGGTCGTGTATGCTAGTCGTGTATTCAGGTCGTGTATGCTGATATAGTCGTGTATGCTAGTCGTGCGTGTATTATTGTGTATATTGCTATGGTCGTATATGCTAGTCGTGTCGTGTATGCTGGTTGCGTATGCTAGTCGTGTATGCATGGCCATATTTGATTATTTTAAAAAAAGTGGCTATATTAGCACTTTTCTTTTAAGGGGTGACTATATTTGCACTTCTCCCGTAATAAAAAGCATAAGGAAGGAAAGAATTGTGGATTCTTGTAGATACTATCTATTGGCATTAATAGATAGTTCATTTTATCATTGTCTCTTCTACAAATATATGTATGACAATCTCTTAGTTTATTTTTCTGGAAATACTTCTCTTAGTTTATTAGGTTAGTATTTTATTTTTAGTCTTCATATCTCACTTTTCAGTCCAAAAGAGAAGGAGTCGTTGCGATGCAAATGGGAACGTAGTTTCACTGGTAGTTAGTACGTATGTGAAGGTAAGTGAATTAGATTTTGAGGGAATGTATATGCAGCCCATAAGAGAAAGACAAAGTTAGTAAGTGAGTAATATTTTATTTTTTTTATTGTAAAAAAAGATTGAAGATAATTAAAATCATTTGAGATAAAGTATTTAAATTTCTATTATATTTGTACAATAAAATTAATCCCATTTGTACATGTTAAAAGAGATTTGACATGAGGATGTATTTAAATGCGTCTGCAAGTTTTAGGCTTCCAATTTATTTTATTTTAAAAATTGTAGTATTACTTTTTTTATACTGTTCCCGACACATTACGTCGGGGTTACAATTGTAATGCAATCCTCTTTTTGGATATCTCTATATCAATAATATGTAAAATGCATGGCATGATTTGTTTGTTCGGAATTTGACTTAATTATTTAGTTGGGTTCCTAAAAAACAAAAAGGTTTTTTTATTTTTATTTTTGCCCTACTCAATTTTATTTTCCAGTTAATAACCCCACTTAATTTGGCATTTGGCATTTGACAATTTGACTAATATCCCAAATTAATTTGCCCGACCCAATTTTTTTTTTCAAAATAATATTATATATTATTATTGATAGGTTAATTACTATATATTCATATTTATTTATGTTTCTTATTTCATTTTTATGTATTGAATATTTTGTTTGGAATTTCAATTTGTATAAATGTTACTGTATATCGATCATTAATATCCATTAAAATTTTCAAATCACTCAAAGTAAGTTGGATGTTACAAAAGCAATAATCTAAATCAAGCAATAATCATGCGTCAAGCAAATAATGAAATTTCCAGATATATTACATTGTTTTATGTCTATAAATTAAGCAATTTATTAGCCAAAAATACAAACACTCTTCTTGCTTTGAGCAATTATTATTAGTCAGCTCAGTTTCCCACCTCTTCGACTGTCACTCTTGCCTTTTTCACAAACTTTTTTGGCATCTCGACAGCCGCCGGCATATGTCATTATATTCTGCTTCTTCTTCATTTCATAGGTAATCATAATAATTGTTATACAATTCTAATCAACCAATTATTGGCGGCCGTTATATATAAAAGCATGATACATGTGATTAAATTGATTTCTTTCCGATTTTCATAATATTTTGTGGTTGTATATTTCAGATTTTAGCAATAAAAAATACACATATAATTCGCCTTTTTCACTAAAGAATGCACAATTTATATGAAGAAGGTCACCACAAAAAAAAGTATGGCATCAAGGTTTTCGATTATGATTGAGCCAAAAAATCTAATGTAAAACACAATTTGCTAAAACTTTTTGATTATGTACCAATTCTTAGATTAGAGATTAGCATCTCCGGATGAAAGGTTATTGATGCTGTTGTAATTAGTTTAGCAAGTGATGGGTACATTGCATAGGGTGAAGAAATTAGAACATTTAAATTGTAAAAATATTTATTTTAACTATGTCAAGCTCAGTTCTTCAACTTCATTTTTACAAGAACTAACTATGTAATTTCAAGAATTATTTATAATATTTGTGTCTTCTTATTCATATCGAGTAATTATGACAACTTAGAAAGTGGTCACTACGAATGGATATAAAAATATATTACCTACGGTCGCAAATAACTTCTTATCTTTTCTTTTTCGAACCGGTTCCCAAATAACTTTCTAGCTATTTTTGGACACTAGCCTACAATAAAATGTTTGGAGGTAGTGTAAGACACAATCTTAACATTTATCTCATATGTATGATCGGGATTTTTTTTTCCATGCATAAATTATTTGTATTGTTTGAATACTTGATCAGAAATTGATAAACCATTTCACATTTTTTGCCCAAGTATGTGAATAAAGTTGTAGAATTATTTTTCAAATATAAATAAACGGGATCATATAGTTGGTATTATTACTCGAGTTTGAGAAATGAATAAGTAGTTTATGATGCGAACAAATAGTAAAATTATTTTTCATCGATTTTTGGATCGAGTATAAATTTTAAACTCATTTCGTATATTATATAGTATAATGTTTGAGTTTATACATGAGTAATTTTTAAGTTTTTGGCATGTATACTATGTATTGATAATTTTACTTTGTAATAGTATTTAAGGTTATAGTGGGAATTACTATGCAGGTTTAACACGTGAAGAAGTTGTAATTGTTTTAAATCACAAAGAAAATGGGTGCATGTATATAAAAAAACGGGTTCAAATTATTAGCGGACGTTACTATAAGTATTTTGATAGGAACAAGTTGTGAAATTACTTCTTAATCGGACTTGAGATGGGTTTTGTAAATTGTAGTATGATTTATTTTGTTAATATTTTCTTTATAATATTCAAGGCTTTATCGCGTATTACTGTGCGTGTTTGGACGATAACAAGATGTAAAGTTGTATATTAATCAGATTAAGAAAGGTAATGTGTATGAAACGAGTATATATATAAGAAAACAAGTATATATAAAGGGAAATTCTATGCGGTTAATGGTATATAATTAAATGGGTATTTCTACAATATAATATTAATATTTACTTTGTGATATCTATATGGGCTTAAGAGGTGGACGAGTTCATATTTTTTCAATTGGATATGAACAATTTGTATAAATAATATTACATAAATAAGTTAGGTTCATAATTAACGGATATTTGTTACTATACGGGTTTTAGAACAAATTGGGTAATTACACAATTAATTAATCTACATATAATAAGAGTATATAATATAAATAAATGTCATCATATAATTAATGAGTATTCTATACGAGTTTGTGGCATATATAAACGAGTAGCTTGAGATAATAACACATAATAAAGAGTACTTTCTAATCGACTTTGGAATGAGTAAATTTATATAAATTTTACATGAGTTTTGTGGATTATATAACTTTTTTTATAGTGAAAGTATAGAATTCACGTACAAAAAGAAACGACGTCGTATAAGATACGTGAATTTATCAAACTAAATATGTAGGTTTTGTCTTTTTCCTTATGACAGAATAAGTTATTAATATAAAAAATGGGGAAAAAAGTGTAACTTATTTTTGCACTTGAGTTAAATATTAATTATTAGCATCACATAAAATGATACATGACATCAAATAAATTTTTCACATTTTATATAATTAGTTTATCCCGTCGAATTTCGACAGGCAACAAACTAGTATTTATATATACCCGTTCATATCAATTAAGTTTGTTTACATATTAAGCCCGTATAATAAATATATTATATCATATAAATACTTCTATCATAAAGTAAACATTACTAATGTATTGTATAAAATGTATATTCATTTATATACTCGTTACTCGTCACAACTCGATTAAAAATATTTTTACATTTTTGTTATCGTGTCAAATTCGCACAGTAATACATGATGAAATCCTGAATATTATACTCCGTCTCAATCCCGATTAAGAAATAATTTACTGCTCGTTCGTGCCATACCATGTATAGTAATGTCTGCTAGTGATTTGAACCTGCTTATTTATTTACATGTTCATATTCTTTTCCAATTTTAAAAAATTACAACTTGTTCACGTCTTAAACTTCCATAGTAATACTCACTATCCACTATAAACTTGTATATTTTAATGTAAATATTATTAATATGTTGTATATACAAAAACATTGAATTAATTTTAATTTCAAGTATAAACCCAAAAATTCTACAATGTACAAAATCAGTTTAAAAATTATTCTCGAACCTAAATTGATTAGAAATAACTTTACTCGAACGAGACTCTATACAGAAAACGGGATCAAGCTCCTATTGTGGCCTGTGGGTGCCCAAAATCAAAATTGAAGTAGGTTTAGATATAAAAAAATGAAGACGTGGTATATTTAATATTATTACATTGATTAGGTGAACTATAGAATCAACATTAGAAAGATTGAAATTATATAAAAATTGTTGCATTGTTATATTATATTGAAAATAATGTTGATCATGCTTCAAATACTCTAAACCTTACCATAATCACTTCTCTCCAATTCAGAAATCTTAATTAATGCAAATGCTCTTACGTTGAGCACACAACTTCCTTCATATTTGTTGTGCTTATTTTGGACGGAAAAGTGAAATGAGTGAGCATATAGAAAATGAAGTTTGTGAGTGTTTTTTTTTTGGCAAGAATATGAAATATATTGGCACTAAACATCTATTAACAATTAATATAATATTTAGGATGACTTCGAATGAAATACTTGTTTAAAGCAACTTAATTTTATAAAATATAGCTAACATTTTCATTTTCAAACCTTTACACCCTTATTTTTATAAAATAATTATTTTATTTCATACCAACATATATAATCAATTTATAAATATAAGGTCATGTAATACATGTCAAATAGTACTTTTGATGATTTCCTTCCATAACACTACTCAAGATCCGAAATGTTAGTTGTGTGATAAGAAGAATTTATTCTCTATAAGGATATTTTTTGCCAACATTTCTAGCTGATTGTGATGGAACTCCATTCTTTATTTTCTATGAAAATCTTCGTGGTTTGCGTTTCCCTTGCCAACTATACGTGATATCGATTATGTAAATATGAATTACATTAATTTTTTTGCAAATATAAATATGTATATAGACAATATTTGACCATCAAATTAAATTTCTGAATAAATATGTATGAATGAAGATGATAACTAAACTTTCTTTACAATGTGCATGGTAATTGAGAATAGATGTATGTAGATTAAATATTGAATATATATAGGGTTACACGATGGAGAAACTTGGATAATCCTGGGACAAAAGAGGGTGGCGTAAATATGGTCAGTACTGCTAATAATCAAGGGCAAAATGAGGTCGAAACTAAGTAAACTAAATTGCTAATTGTAAGGTTTAGGCCTCAACTCTTACAATAATTTATAGTCTTGAAAGATAACTTCAGCAGTTTGTGAATTGAGAAAGAAAATTCAAACTCTTAGGGACGGTTCGTACGCGGAAATAGAATGACACTGGAATTGTCATTACTACACGCATTCCTAATCCACGTGCTACATTTTTTAATAAGGAATCACCATTATTTAATAAATCACTAATCTCATGAACATAGGATTAGTCATTCTTCATCTCCCTCATAATATTAGCTAATCCTTATACTAAGGAATCATTTTTTTTTCCTTTAACAAAAATAAATTCACCCTTTAAAAAAAATAAATTAATAATAAAACCTTGTGATAAAACCAAATTAATACATCTCTTTTCTATCTCTCGATGTATCATCAGTCATGAGTTCTATCTCTCTCGTCTTCTTTCTATATCCTTAATTTATTCGTGTTAGAAAATTCGACAATGTATACTACTATGTATGCAACAACTTTAATTCTTTAAAACTAATGCCAAAGAAATTGACTAACATGAAATAAGAACTTTGAGGTCATATGTTTGTTTGTGTTTTTCAATTTGACTTAATATTCATAGAATTGATAATAAAGTTGATAAGATATGCCGTGGTAATTTTCTCTTCATTACTACTCTGAATGTGGATGTGTGTTTCTTGAGGCAATATATATATAATTAGCTGCAGAAACTTATCTCTAATCTTATAGATGTTGTGAAATTTCATTAATATAATTGACCCTGGGCTTTATCTATACTTCTCTTTAAGGATTCAGGATTAGGATGTCACAGCCCCAAATCCCGAGGGACGGCAGAAGCCGGAGTGCGACTGGGGTTGGATTAAAGAAGCGGGGAAGAAGGGGACTAACTGACTAAACATACATGAAAGGCATCGATAAAACATGAACAAGACTTGAATATAAATAAGAAAGAGTTAATCCCTAAGGATTACTCGACAAAAGTACATAGAAGAAACTAAGTTCATAATTACAGACTTAACTACAGTGTTGTTCAAAAAGTACATCTCAAAAGATATTCAGAGTTTTAGCAGCGGAAGGGTTCTAACTAAGCATCCTATCCTTTAACTCAACATCAACCGTCGCCGCTCACCGTCGCTTCAACCTGCACATTTAGAAAACAATGCAGGGCTAAGTACTAACGTACTTAGTGGGCACGATGCCAAAATCATAATCATAAGTATAGATAAATATGGCATTTCATAATTCGTAGCACGTCGGGGTTTTATTAAAACGGGCCCTATTGTCCTCAACATATCGACCAAAATCTAAATAGTTCTCTCTGACTGCCCATCTGTCTGTGGGTGAAAAGCTGTACTGAAATTAAGCTCTGTTCCCAACTCTTTCTGCATCGTAATCCAAAATCTCGAGGTGAATTTGGCATCTCTATCTGATATTATGACCTTCGGTACTCCATGCAGACGTACAATCTCTCTGACATATAATTGAGCTAGTTTCTCTGATCCGTACGTAATCATAATCGGTAAGAAGTGCGCTGTCTTCGTAATCCTATCTATTATCACCCAAATTGCTGTGTTTCCTCTTCTCGACTTAGGCAAGCCTGTGACAAAGTCCATAGCTATGTCTTCCCATTTCCAATCTGGGACATCCAACGGTTGTAGCAATCCATACGGTCGTCGGTGTAAAGCCTTAACTTGCTGACATGCTAGGCATCTTTCTACAAACGAGGCAACGTCTCGTTTCATTTCGTTCCACCAAAAGTTTCTTCTCAAATCCTGGTACATCTTTGTACTTCCTGGATGTGCTGTGTAAGGCGTATCGTGAGCCTCACTCATAATCTTGTTCTTCAAATCGCTGTCGTTGTCGGGAATACAAATCCTGCCTTCATAAAGTATTGCATTGTCTGGAGCTTCAGAATATCCTTCTGGCTTATCTGTTCTTATCCTTACCCATAACTTTTCCATTGACTCGTCTTTTCTTTGAGCACTGATGATCCTTTCTCTCAAATCCGGTGTAGCTTCTAATGTTGCTATCTGACTTGTTATCGTTGCTGGCGTGTCAAGCACTCTGATATCCATCTTCTCGAATTCTCGTACTAAGGTTTCTTCCTCTACAAAAAGGCATCCTAACTTCGTTGGAGCCTTGCGACTCAATGCGTCTGCTACCACATTAACCTTTCCTGGATGGTAGTTAATTCCATAGTCATAATCTTTGACTAGTTCCAGCCATCTTCTTTGCCTCATATTCAGTTCCTTCTGCTCGAAAAAGTACTTCAGGCTCTTGTGATCGGTGAATATTTCAACTCTTACACTATAGAGATGGTGTCTCCAAATCTTCAACGCGTGCACTACGGCTGCGAGTTCCAAATCATGGGTTGGGTACTCAACTTCGCGAGGTCGAAGTTGTCGTGAAGCATAAGCTATTACTCGTCCGTCTTGCATCAAGACACAACCTAATCCATTTTTCGATGCATCTGTGTAAACCACATATTCTTTGTTTGTATCTGGAAGTGCTAGTACTGGCGCTGTGGTTAACTTCTCCTTAAGAGTTTGAAAACTCTTCTCACACTCATCCGTCCACTTAAACTTGGTATCCTTCCTGAGTAGCTGCGTCATCGGGCGAGCGATCGTAGAGAATTCCTCGATAAACCTTTTGTAATAACCAGCTAATCCCAAGAAACTTCTGATCTCATTCTGACTTGTTGGCGACTTCCAGTTGTGCACTGCTTCTACCTTGGCTGGATCCACCTTGATTCCTTCCGCTGATACTATATGGCCAAGGAACATAACTTCCTTCAGCCAAAATTCGCATTTACTGAATTTGGCGTAGAGTTTCTCGGCTCTTAGTGTTTCCAACACTATCCGTAGATGTTCCTCGTGCTCCTTTTCATTCTTAGAGTAAACGAGGATGTCGTCGATGAATACTAAAACAAATTTGTCCAAGTAGGGGTGGAAGACTCTATTCATAAGGTCCATGAATACGGCTGAAGCGTTGGTCAAACCAAATGGCATCACTAAAAATTCGTAATGGCCATATCGGGTTCTAAAAGCGGTCTTCGGTACATCTTCAGGTTTGATCTTGAGCTGATGGTACCCCGACCTCAAATCTATCTTGGAGAAAACTCCTGCACCCTTAAGCTGATCAAACAGATCCTCGATCCTTGGCAAAGGATATTTATTCTTGAGCGTTATCTTGTTCAGTTCTCTGTAATCGATGCACATTCTCATCGATCCGTCCTTTTTTCTAACAAACAGGACGGGTGCTCCCCAAGGTGAGACGCTTGGCCTGATAAAACCAAGGTCTAGTAATTCCTGTAGCTGGATTTTGAGCTCTTCCAGTTCCTTCGGTGCCATTCTGTAAGGGGCTTTAGACTTAGGGGCTGCTCCTGGTTCTAAGTCGATTGTGAAGTCCACATGACGATCTGGTGGCAATCCCGGTAGCACTTCCAGAAAAACATCTTCATATTCATTCACGACTTTTACGTCCTGAATGGTCTTCTCGGCTCCTGGCTCTCCGACTAGGTACACAAGATAGGCTGTGGTACCTTTCTTCTTCATAAGTTTCGTGGCTTGAAGGGCTGATATGATTGGTACGCCTCTACCCATTGAAATTCCGTAGAATTCGGTCGGTTCTTTACCCGGTAGCTGAAAAGAGATTTTTCTCTCGTTGCAGAGAATTGTGGCGTAATTCTCTGACAACCAATCCATTCCTAGGATTATATCTACGTCCCACATTATCATAACATTTAGGTTGTTCGCTATAACCTTATGAGTTCCGATTTCTAATTCTAGGTTAGAGCAAATATGCGTGGAAGTAGTGATCTCTCCTGAAGGTGTGGCTACTTTCATAGATTGTGCAGCTCTTACAGGTCTGATGTCTAAGTTATCGGCACACGAGCCAGCAATGAAAGAATGCGATGCGCCAGTATCAAACAGTATCTTAATGGAGATGTTATGGAGTTTTCCCATACCTGCTAGATTGCCTTTTCCTTTGCGCTGACCGCCCTGTTTGATAGCGCATGCCCTCGCATTCTGTTGTTGCTGTGCATGTTGCTGAAACTGCTACTGGTTCATTGGCGGCTGCTGCGGCTGTGCTTGAATGGCTCGGAGAGGTACGGCTTGAAGCGGTTTAGGGCAGTCCTTTTTCATGTGCCCCTTCTGTCCACAGTTGAAACAGTTGGGGGTGCCTATTTGGCAGACTCCAGGATGGGCTCGGTTGCATTTCGGGCAGACATGGATGGTAACCCTCCCTGGGTTATTCGCTCCCTGGTTAAAATTCCTCTGTTGCCCTTGCGGCTGGTTCAGCTGATTGTTGCCCTTCCACGGCGAGTTCTGCTTGTTTCCCTGAATGAACAACCCTGATTGGTTATTTCCCTGCCACGGCCTCTTGCCATTGTTGTTGTTGTTGTTGTTGTTGCCAGGCTGCTGATAACCCTGCTGGTTACCCCTCTTCTGATTTCCCTGATTGTTATAACCCTGACTGTAGCCTCCGCTACCTCCTCCGCTACCTCCTCCGTTCCATTTCCTCTTCCCTTGGTAGTTGCTACTATTGTTGTTGTAGTAGCCTCGGTTCTGACTCTGCGCTGGTGCTGACGCAGTTGGTACAATCTTTTTCTCATCAGGCACGACGGCCTCCATTTCCAGTGCTCTCCCCAGTATGTCTGTATAACCTAGTCCTCCATGACTAGCCAAATCGATTCCCAATTCATGTCGTAAACCTCCCTGAAATTTCTTTGACAACTTTTCCTCAGTATCCATCAATGCCGGCGCATACCTTGACAATTCGCAGAACTTAGCATCGTATTCCGTCACAGTCAGCTTTCCTTGCTTCAGGTTATAAAACTCGGCCTCCTTCTGTGCCCTATACGTCTTGGGGACGTACTTGTCAAAGAAGATCTCCTTAAACTCTTCCCATGAAAAACGAGCCAGATGCTCAGCAGGTATCACCTTCTGTCTTGCTTCCCACCAGTAATCAGCTGATCCCGTCAGCTGGAATGCAACACAAAGCATTCTCTCCTCATCAGTGCATCTGAGGAGCTTGAAAATTTTCTCAATCGACCTCACCCATAGCTCAGCATCGCTAGGGCTACCAGTTCCATTAAACAGTGGAGGGTTCCTCTTGAGGAAAAGATCCTCGATATCTCTACGGGGCGGTGGTGGAGGTGGTGGTGATGGTGACGGGGGTGGAGATGGGGATGGGGTGATATTCCGCTCATATTCATGTTCTTGGTTATTTTCTGGCTGACGTCTACCACGTCCTCTAGGTCTTCCAGGTCCTCGACCTCTCCTGTTGTTAACGTTTCTCGGTGGCATTTTCTTTAGTCTAAGGAAAAATTGAAATTCTCATTAGTTCTCTTCTGTTAATTACACTTAGCACTTACTAGCTCGTTCTCAACTTAATCAGGTTCATAGAACAACATATCGAACATAGCTCCGATATTATTTCATTAATCTTTTAACTTTCGAGTTAAACTCATTTCCTCGTTACATGAGTTCATTTGACATTCTGATATTAATTACTCAATTCATAAGAAATTTTTCTTGATTAAAAACCCTCTTCACGGGTCATGTATATATATATACATAAAAAAAAATATTAATTCTGCCTCCAACGAGGACTTATACAAAAAGGGTTAGACTACTATTAGTCTAAACTAGGCTGACTGCCTACTATTTACCGGGTGCACTAACAAGCTGCACTCCGTATCTACTAAAGTACTAGAACGGAAACGATTCATAAAATTTCGTATCCGCTAGAGTACTACAAAATCTAACTAGTTACTGATCCGACTCTATACAGGACAAGAGCTACTACTACTACTACTACTGATATTTACCCGCGTTTACAATGCTCTGCTCAACTAAACTGCAGTCGAGTGCAAAAACTACCCCTAAGTCTGCAAAAATCCTAACAACCCTCCTCTGGGTCCTCCTCCGGATCCTAGTCCGGGTCCTCCTCCGGATCCTCCTCTGGGTCCTCCTCCTCGGACTCTGAACCAAAAACCAGCTGAAGTGCCTCGTCCACCCTCAGAGTAGAACCGTCGTCAAGTGTAAGCAGGGTGGGTGAGGGTGCCTCTGAAACGGTCTCCTCCAAGTCGGAGACCAAGTAGTCCTCGCTGACCTCTCTCGCACGCTTCTTCAGAGGAAGAAGGTGCTCGGGAACTGAACCTGAACCTGACTCAAACTCCTCCCTAGAACGGACCCTGGATGGTCCTGGCTCCATCTGCTGTCGGACTACTCCCCACTTCGTGCAGATCTCCTCGAGTGGCGTAAGTGGAGAAGGCAGCTCTAACATGGCGGCGAGCTCCGCGTCGATCTCTCGGTGGTCTGGTCCCTCCATGTACAGTCTCGTCTCCAAAGGTCCCCTGATCCTAATACAAACGTCAGGCACAAACGGTGAAGACAACCCCAACAACGCGGCTGTCTCAGCGTCAACCTCTACAAATCCCGGGCCTGGGATCAACTCCTCGATCTTCTGTCCAACCGGTGGTGACTCTGGTGTAACTACCATCTCCTCGTCCTCCTCTGGCTGCTCTAACTCAGCGTCAGACTCCTCCTCCAGTACACCGTCTGGTGGCAACTCCAACAGAGCGGAGAACTCAGGGTCTAAGTCTAGGTGCTCAGGCTCCGTCTCGGCTGGAAAGTAACTGTAGGGGATGTGTGGCTCTAATGGAAGGGGAAACATAAACCTGCTCTCAAAGAAACGCCTGTGCACACAAAGGGCGAATCCGGCGTAGTTGCCGGTCGGCTCCATGTCGTCGCCTAGGATCCCCAAGAAGTACCATGCCGCACGGTGCGCCCATCCGCGCCACTCGTCCGGTAGGTGTACAATCAAGTTTAGTATCGCCTGACTCTCCTTGATCAGGTGTCGCACTTGGTAGTAGGCTGAAGAAAAGTTACTAACAATCTGTCTTACATCCTCCTCCCCATAGTCTACCTCGAACTCGTAGTACTCATCCTGCAACATGTCAACTATGGTGCGCTCGCACGAGGTCAAAGGCTGGCTCTTCCGAGCCGTAACGCGAACTCTAGCCATCCTACAAAAGTTTTAAGGTAACACGGATCAGTAACAGGTAGGGAAAAATAACTTATCTCATCGAAACATAAATTACAAAATGAATACCCCTTATTCAATTGTAACATCATCACTTAAGTCAACCACTTATTAAGACTTTTAGCAATTCAAGAAATTGCACTCAGCAACATATATATATATATATATATATATATATATACATATACATTCATAAAATAAAAGATTTTATTTTCATTCTTTTTGTTTCACCATATTATTACTTATTTTAATTCTTTTTTATTTCTTAACTCATTAACTCTTAACGACTTTCACTTATTTAAACAAAGTATATTTACTTCGTTCATATTACTTATTCAAAAGTAACATCCATTATCAAAAGAATTTGTCGTTTACGATTCTTGATATTCGTACTAATTGTAGTCATCGCTCAAGACGAAATATGGAATTTAATTCCATAAGAAAATGGAATATATAACTTAAGAATAACTTTTCTGGAAACTAAGTTCCAGTTGTCGTCGCTAGAATCGGGCGATCGATGGAAAAATTAATTAAGCTTCGTGCTCGACTCCTAATAATCCCTACGATTTTTCTTTATAAAGTTCGATCAAGCGAACCCTATTGGAACACGAAACGAGAAGAAAAAGAAATGACGTGTCGCGAATTGACGTCATTTACATTACTTACACGCAAGTAACGTTCACTTATTTCGCTTAACTTTGATTCCCTTTACTCAATTTTTCGTCGTCTTGTTCATATCTTCCTTAACTCGAAGCCGAAAGCTTCTCAAACGTCTAATTGCTCCCTTCGTTTACTAATACGATTTATTGAATCATTTTTATTCATTTTATTTCTTTTTCCTCGCAGGAAATTCTTAGAAAACAAGTTCGACTTTGCCGAAACTATATTCATGTCACTTAGCGCACGTGACCTTCATCAGTAGAAGTCCTTCCCGCATTAGGGATCTCCTTTCGAAAACATTTCACAACAACGTTTCTTAAAAACGTCTAAATTCTCGAAGAACCGGAAAGTTCTTAGGTTTCAAGTCTACGTTCTCATTGAACCGGGAAAAATCCCTAAAATCCGACTATATTCTTGTCTCCGCATAATTTTTCATAAAAAGGAAATTATCGCGCAAATAATTTCACATAAGATAGTACTTGTACTATCGCATAATCATATAAAGTATAAAATCATACTTCTGTAAAATTCTCATTTTTAAAACACAACTCATTCTCATTCTCAATCTTTATGGAATACTTGTTCATTAAATTTCTTATTTAAAAGAAATCTCCTTATAAAATTCTTTCACTTTTCCTCGTTGAGTCGACGTAGCGGGCGGTTGAGTTGACTTCTACGTTCTCAATCTTAGCATCATAATCTAACTCTTATCTCATACTTGGAAAGATGACTCTGATCCAGAGTATATACAAATACCGTGTCTCACGATTTGAAAGAAGATTCGATATAGAGTACGAATGAATACTCTATACTTTTACTCGAAGGAAGACTTGCATAAAAATACCACTTTGTGATATTTCTTAAAGGAATGACTCGTACTAGAAAGAATGACTCACACTAACTCATACTAGAAGATTGACTCAGAAGCAGAGCAGAAAACGAGCACTGCTCTGATACCACTCTGTCACAGCCCCAAATCCCGAGGGACGGCAGAAGCCGGGGTGCGACTAGGGTTGGATTAAAGAAGCGGGGAAGAAGGGGGCTAACTGACTAAACATACATGAAAGGTATCGATAAAACATGAACAAGACTTGAATATAAATAAGAAAGAGTTAATCCCTAAGGATTACTCGACAAAAGTACATAGAAGAAACTAAGTTCATAATTACAGACTTAACTACAGTGTTGTTCAAAAAGTACATCTCAAAAGATATTCAGAGTTTTAGCAGCAGAAGGGTTCTAACTAAGCATCCTATCCTTTAACTCAACATCAACCGTCGCCGCTCACCGTCGCTTCAACCTGCACATTTAGAAAATAATGCAGGGCTAAGTACTAACGTACTTAGTGGGCACGATGCCGAAATCATAATCATAAGTATAGATAAATATGGCATTTCATAATTCGTAGCACGTCGGGGTTTTATTAAAACGGGCCCACGTCTACTAAACATTTTCTGACTCTTTTCTCAAATTAGCTTGCAAGCATTTTTCTGGTATGTTACGTTCAATCTTGACCAATTCTAATTCACCGTGGCTGGTACCCCTCAACAGGATATCACATACACCATAGGTTACAAAGTGCACTAACTCTGGAAAGCACTTAGCAGCTAACTCAGAGCCGATCATTAGTTAATCTAGTTAGATTAACTCTAAATCTGGAAAACACGAATGTTGACTCAGATAGGTACAAGAGAACTCACATAAAACATAAAACAGTTCATGCCATAATATCACTTTGAAAACACAGATATCAAAGCGATAAGGAAAGATTTTCCGAGCATTGCTCGTTTTATTTTGTATATAAAAATCCACCTCGATATACAGAACTAAAAAGCAAAAGCTTCCAAACTTTGGATCTTCCGTCCTTTCTTCACAGTTGGCTTCCTCCTTCATCGTAAAACAATAATACTTAAAAACGGGTCGTAAAAGATAATCGATCAAAGAGAATCGAAAAAAGTTTTAGTCGTTTCATTCTTTAGGCATTTGCACGCTTACTAGTTTCATTTTACTTAAACGGGAACGAGACTCGTACTAATCCCGTTAGAACTCGGAAAGTCTCATACTCGACTCTCGGGTCAGTAGAGAGGGTAGTCGGTAACTTAATATGACTTTAAAGATTATAAGGAACTAAGTTGGAAAGAATCAACTTAGGCGATTTACGTTTTAGTTTATTTCACGACTTATGAAATTTCTCGTTCATTACTTCTTTAATGAAAGGATAAGAGATAGGATCTCGACTGGTTTTCATCACTCAAGGCCCTGAACTTGACTCTAGGGTCAGTAGGGAGATGTTCGTTAGGTAATACGGCTTAAAAGATCGAAAGAAACTAAGTTGCGAATCAAAACAACTTAGTAAACAAGAAACTGGAATTTCACTGCGCAATCCAGTAACTCTGGAGGCTGTCCAGAACAGAGGATTTGGAAACAGGGGATGAGCCCTGTACCACTGGAAAGATTGGGATGTCTAGTTTACGCTCCAATTTACGGATCGCAAATCCGATAAACGAGCTAAAAGTTATTACAGTTTCCGGCGAGGGTCGCAAAACTGCCGCGAAAACCCTAATTGCTCGATAGGTTCGACGTATAACGTCTTAGGTTCGTTCTAAGCTCTCGAATTCAAAATCTTTGGAAACTGGACCCTCAAGGCAGTCATCACGTATTCCCGTACGTGGTGAACTCCTTCTCAAAACTCGTCCAAAAGCACGACGTTCTAAACGTCGGATTTCAACTAACAATTACTGAACCAACAAATTATTCAAAACGCGTTCTAGTTCTCGACTATAACTATAGCTCATATTAAAACAACTCGAAAGCTTATGACGTCAACTAGAAAGTTGTTCTCAAGTCCATCATAGACAATAATATCAAATTAGAATTCTCATTCGACTTCTCGATTATTAGTTATGACTAAAGGTTCGTCTCTTACGCGTTTTTCAAAGTTGTCGGATTCCGCTCAAATTTTACGACGTCAATCTACATCTAACGAGAATCACTTCTATGCATGCAAACATGTCATAACATCATTATATTTCAACTTATAACATGATCTTCGTCTCTTACGTTACGACGAATATTTTTAGAAAAATCTAAATAAATTCCTATAATCACTTGACATCAAATGCAACTATATTCCATTAACAATTCATCAATTAACATCAACACATGGAAACCCCTAATTACTTAATAAATTTCGGTTTTCATACATATATTAAGAGGGTGTTTTTCATCTCCAATTAACTACATTTATTCACTAATCAACCTCTTATATCATCAATTAATCAAATGCAAATCAATTTCCAACTAACATGCATCAAACCCCCAATTTCAACTCAAACCCTAATTGAATTTCACAAAAACAAAGGGCTTTCGATTCCTCTTCGTTCTAATCACTAATTAAACATCTCTTAAGCATGAATCTATCATCAATTGAAGAAATCTAAAATCCTACAAATTATCCCTAATTTTCGGTATTAAAGAAAAAATAAGGGTTCTTGGTTTTGCCCAATTTTAAACCCTAATTAACTTATCTAACATATCCAATTTCATTATTCCAAGATCAATTCATCTAATCCAATGTTCTAATTTTCGATCAAGAAGAAAAATAAAAGAGAAGAAATCCAATTGGATAGAAATTAAGAGGAGGGAATTACCTTAAAAATTAATGAAGAAAGTAAGAGGTTTGAATGGAAGAGTGGAGACTTGTGTGTTTTCTTCTTGTTCTTGGAGCTTCTCTTCAATGGAGATGATAAAATGAAGAAGGAGATATGAAATGGGAGTGAAGGCTGCCGACTTTTGTGATGTTTGGAGGGAAGAGGATGATTTAATTTTGTTAAGAATGATATAAGGTACAATGAGGTGTAAAGTGGGAATAGTAGAACCCTTAGGTGTTAAGTTTCAAATAGTAACTAACATAGGTGTCTCTTAATTAAAACATATAAAACATAAAAATCTAGCAAAAAGGGAGTGTAATGTCGGTTGGGTGAGGAGAGGGAAAAAGAATACGCGCTTTTCCGGCGCGGTCCGACGTTACGGAAAACGTTCGACGAAAAACGTCGCTCGGCACAAAATCGTCGCGATCCGATTCGACCGCAAATTCTAACGTACAAAACTTAATCGGAAAATAAATTTACAAAATTTATTTTGACAAAAATTCGGGACGACACAGTCCGAGTTTCGTCCGGAAAAACATAAAAACGAACTTTCTCGGGCGTGTTCGTATCGCGATTTCGTGAATGTAAAAATCAGACGGTTTTCCGTTCTGAGTTCACGAACTAAAAACTTTTCGTACGCGTTAACCCTAAATACAGTAGTCGTCTAGCTGACTTCCGTAATTTATTTTTAGAAACGGATTCGACCGTTAGTCTTAGAATTTAAAATCGTAAGCTTAGGCGTGCAAAGCCATTTATTTAATTAACTTTAAAATTTTAAGAACGTAAGGAATTTACGGGGCATTACATAGGAGAAAGTAGATATTACATGATATGATACGTACCACATGTCTGTTGCAAGATTCATTTATTGGTTAATACAGAGAATTGGTTTTCCTCAATAAGAACTCAATGAAATCATCAAACATGTCAGTACTTGTAATCTTCTAATTATTTTGTATACTCCGCCTCATGTCTAATTCTGAACAAATAATACAATTGTTAATTTTTCAATTGCCTACAGTTTCATTAAAAAGTAATGACACCATTAGCTAGTCTTTCGAATCATACTTTTTTTAGTGATGATTCGCAATAATATTAAAATTTCAATTTCGAAAGGCATATTTGGACATTTATTTTAAACAACATGGATGTTGTGCTAGTTATCATTTATGTTAGTCATGTATGATACACATGTATATTATCCGTCATGTATATCAGTCATATATGGTATTCATGTATAGGATATTATTTATCTTTTGGTGAACCCTATCAAAGTAACTAATACTACTTGTAATATACATATTTAAAAAATTTAGAACAAACATCAATATAGTTTTTCAATTAATTCATAACAATCTAATACAAAATTTATGAGAAATTTGAGTAAAATACGGTAGCTTTCTTACATGACTTTTAAATCCTTTCACACCCTAAGTCTCTCTCCCAGCATATTTTTATTTTCTATCCAAGAATTACCAAAATAACAATAAATTATATTTTGTACGTATATACACACTGACAGATTAGAAAAGAAAAAAGCCATTCATTTATTTCTCTGTGCAGCTCATTCTCCGTATCATTAGCATGATCACCATACTTGTTTTCTTCTCTTTGCTATTGCTATTCTCGTATACTCCGTCGTCATTTCTCGTACTTTTCCATTACTTTATCGGCTCCCAATGGATGTCATCATTAGTCTATGTATTTATATTTGTCATCATCTAAAATATATCGCACATTATTTAATAATCGTATAGATATGACCCATTTCTTACACCACCTTATCATAAATGCTCCAATATTTAGTATTACTATTATTCCAACCAGAAAACAACTTTTGTCATACTAAATTTGAAAACTAATTGCATACATAAGATATGACCTATTTTTTACACCACCTTATCATAAAACAAAATCTGAAAACTATGACATTATAAACAAAACACAAAAAAAAAAAAAAAAAAATTGTATTTAAAGAAAAAGAAGAAAGCTGAAAAGAACAACAAAATTGAAAACCATGAGACACCATCATTCACTCTTTTCTTCATCTTACGACAATTATCTTCTTTCAAATTGAATGTAGAAGGAAATTGGTTATCAAATTTTCTCTTTAAAATTAGTGAACATGCTTCTCATTAATTTGACACTCGTATGATCGGCGGTGTCTCATTTGAACAATGAAAAGAGTGTCGTGAACAATCATGTCCTTCATTTGCAAAGTCTAAACTTGCATTATCGGGAGCAAATTTTGGTTTCGTTATATTATTGATAATAGAAAATTTAACAAAAGCACAGTAAAAAAGAGTGAATGGTTGAAGCCCCAAATTCTAAAATATATATGCACTGTTCTTTATAAATTTAGGAAATAAATCAATTGGTTGTCATGAATTATCCATTCCATTTTGTAACGTCTAACATTGAATATATTAACTGGTTTGCATTATAAAATTATTGATAGTCGTTCCCAAATTAAAGTTTCCTTCCACAATTGATCCCCTTATTTTGTATTTGGAAAAATTTAGAATTCGTTGAAAAGTGAAACACCAAAGACTTTGTTAGATTGATACACATAACTTGACATTTTAGACAGTTAAAAAAGAAAGTTATAGAAATTGTCACATAGGAATATATGAGGATGGATGTGGTGACTTGAATCAACATTGCTATTAGAAATTGATTGATGCTAATTTTGTTGTTGTAAATAGCATTAAAAACGATATGTTATTTAAGCAAATGATACAAACATACACAAATACACGTGCATTATAATCAATCGAGTAAAAAAATAACACAAAGAGGGAAAATTCAACTTATATAATTGAGATGGATTAACTTTATATAATTAAAAAGAATATTTCAAATTTAAATATTATATCTTTTTCCATTGGCCTATTATTTTCTAAACAAATTGTAACGTGTAATTGAGTTTAATTAAATAACTCAATTCGCCGCTTGGACTTATAAAATATACTATGGGTAGCTAGAATACATTCGAAGACATCTACTGATATGGAAGATTAAATTCCAATAAAACTTTTCCACAAATGTTTGATTAAATTGTGCTTTCTAAGGATACCATTTGTTGTCTAAATACTCGGGTTCCAAATCTGAAATATCATAATATTTTCTTATTTTTCTTATGACCGATATTTTTTAGACTATTCATCCCTTAAGCTACACATTAGTAAAAATATATTGAAGCATGACTAATATTAATATAACTCGCTGCAAAGCATCGACTATACCAACAATGAATAAATAGTTCATTATTTCAAACATATTGATGTAAAACAAACGATAAAAAGAAAATTGTCATTTATCATAAAAATATCCAATTGTAGAAAAATAATTCTTTTGAAAATTAATTAATCTCACGAACTCAATAGAACTATTGAAAGAAAAAAATAAATATATAAACAACTTGCTCGTAAATTGAAATATTATCAGTGTTATTTTTTCAAATTGGCAATGAAGTTGCAATAAATGGACGTTATCAAACAAAACAAAGATTAACTTTTTCTAGTCTAAATTGAAGATTTATAGAGCATATTCACGAGCAAACCTTCATTTTTGCATTGAGAACAATTATGTATGAGTTGTTTTGTGCGCCTTTATTTATACTCCTATAATCCCATCGATTATGAATTGTTATCATAACATCACCTTAGCTAATGTTTTGACCTTTCGATGAAAAAGATATATATATATATATATATATATATATATATATATATATTAATCTTATTCACCTAAGTTGCTTAATTTACAGTAACATTTGATTGATTTCAAATACAAATATATAAGAAAATTGTAGTAGAATAATAAAATACTAACCTAATAAACTAATTAATTAAGAGATAAATTTCCAGAAAAATAAACTAAGAAACAAACAAATATTAATATATGTTTGTGGAAAAGACATAATATAATGTAATATTCATAATGCCAATTGATAAGTTCATATGTATATAAGAAAATATCTACAAGAATCCACAATCCTTTCCTTTTCTTCTCCTTTTTGTTATTCTTGTTCTTTCAAGTTCATCTTATCTCTAATTGTATTATACACATGAGAGAGAGCGCACTAATAGCAGAAAATACAATGAAATTAGTATTTGTAACATGAAACACTACAAAATTTGGTAATATAAAGAAAAAAGGTTGAATATGTGTAAAGCTCCATAAGATTGGTGAATTGTCAAAGACAATTGGTTACCCTCTTTATTTGCCTATCCTCAAACCTAGAAAAGAAAAAAACCTCGAATATAAATAAAAATCTAACACCAATGCTCCTTATGCTCTTAAAAACCTTCGGATAAAGCAATACATGAATCATGCAATGAAAATGTGAGTGGTATTGGGGAGCTCTACAGACTACAATTATATATAGACATGAAAACATGGTCTAAATTTGGAAAGAAATTATTACTATCAACTAAGCACATGCAACTATATTGTTGAATTGGAATTAACGTAATTTATGGATAATAATTGATTAGATTTATGGATAATAGTTGGTTAATTGATAAATTATAGTTAAAATTGGTTTTTCATCATTCTATTCTATATCCATATATATAAGTAAACAAACATTATGAGAAACCATATTTCTGGAAACGTATTATCTGATCTATGTCACATAGACTATGTCCATATATCAATGTTGTGAATAAGAGATTTAAAACCCACAATTACACACCTAGTTAGTAGTTTGTAACTGTCAAAGTTTTTTACACAATGTTAAATTTTTAAATAATTAACATACTAAAATCCTAAAAAATCCACCTAGGGAAGAGAATGAATGTGATGCTAGAAATCAACTCTTGATAACTTGTACTATTGTCCATGTATTAAATATCAATAATTTAAATCGATGTCCCCTTGGGGATGACCTAGTTTTAAAAAGTTAGAGCCTGAGATTGAGAGGTCTCAGGTTCGAACTTCATGAAACGCTTCTATAAGTCGAGTCTATCACACTTGTACTTGGAAAGTGTGGTTTACCTGTCCTGTGTAGTTTGCATGCTACTGCACAAGGGACGGGGGTTTACCAAGTGCACACCGAAGGTAGCGACTGCGGGTTCCCACGACATAAAAAAAAAATTAAATCGATATTTTCTGACATTTTACTGGCATTTTACGGGTTGCCCTGTGTGGTTGATTTGGACGTGTTTTAAAAAAATCCTGAAAAGTGAGATGTAATTTGAGAAAAAGTAGATATAAGTGGATGATATCCTACATTATAAGAGTTATAAATGAAAAAAATATTTCCTAAAATAGACTATACATAACTTTTGGGACAGACGAAAAAGGAAAATTATGTATAATTTTGGGGTCGGAGTGAGTATATCTGTTTTCTTACTACACCAACCAAATAAAAGAATTGGAATTTTATTTCCTATTTATTTGATTGATTGATAATAAAAATATCAGGAAATAATTTTTTCATATTCTTAAAAAATTATTTGATCGCTTTAAAAAAAAATGTACTCCTATTTGATCGAAATCAACCAACCCGACTTCAACACCTCATTTGTATGACTAATATGACTACACATTATGCAGATGCTAAAGAAATGAACTTTACTCTCTAGTATCTACCAATTAGCAAAGCGAATTTCTTTCCCCAAAACCCTAATATGGGTCAGGATTGAATGCTGAATGAATCTGCAAAAGTAGAAATAGAAAATTTAAATACTTTTATTAGGTGGCATCATAAATTCGATTTTTGATTTATGTGCATGAATTCGCTGCAGTTTGATTCAATTTATTAGTTCAGTTAAATTCTGAGTGAGCGAGCCGGAGGAGTGGGTTCAACTGCAATTCGATGATAACTCGGTCAAAACTCGTGGAGCAACTCAGAGATTACCAGGTCCGATCCCAGCACAAGTGTCCCCCTCTCGCCGTCTTCTCTCCAAAACCCCTTCTTTCAACCTGGTTTGTTATTTTTCTGCCCGGGATTTAGTTAGCTTTATTTCGAATTATCGCTCCGTCTCTCGCGGAATAAATGGTTGTCCAATCTTTTGTGTTTCGACTAATCGCTTCACAATTATGTAAAGCTTTTATTTAGATAATACTTAATTGTTCCCGATGAATATATTGCTTATTTATGTATTTCATATTGATTGGTTATTTGGGTTCTGTGTGTGAGTTTGGTGGTCTTACCCAGCATCAACTTGTGTTAATTTAAGTGGAATGTTAAAAATAGCTTTTAGTTTAGAATTTGTATATATGTGTATTAGAAGGGGAAGAATGTTATATCTGTCTATCAAAGAAGAACCAAAGGAGTTAATTAATTAACGAGCTCACCATCCGAGGATAGTTGACTGAATATTTACCCCCGGATGTAACTAGTGCACTCATGCTCGGTTCAGATTTTGCTCATCCTTGAGGTAGCCGGCTGGCTTGACCGCTTGGTGTTCTAGGCAACAACGAGAGCAATGTGCATAATATTTCAACAGCTGGATCTTTTAATCTTGATTTATTTGGTGACAATTTACTTGTCACTGAACTCAGTTTGGAAGCCCTGTAGCAAGGATAGAGATGTGATTTATTTGGAAGGAATTCTCCTATGTGTTTTTTTGTGTATTGCAAAAGAACTATAGGACTGAATCTTAGAAATTACCTGATCACTGTATTAATAAAAACTGGTGGCTTCTTCAATTATGCTACACTGACCCCAATTAAGGGTTCCCAAACTAAGAAAAAGAAGGCCACTCATTATGAAGGGGCTGCGATGAAGACCCAAAGAATGCTAGAACTAAATACCAATTAGTGAATGCATGTACTTTTTAATACATTAAAGCAACTATATTTTGGAGTGCCCATTGTAGACTCTGTTCGTAGAAATATGCTAGCCCTTTTCTCTTTTTTTGCACTTTTTGGAGAAATCTGATTCCTATTTTATATTGCTATATCCATGATTTTTGGAAATAATTCTGCTTAATTCCCTTGTGGAAGCCATACGAGTATACTGCTATCTATTAGTCTGCATTTCTTATGCTAGAAGTTTAATATTAGTTGGGGTTAGAAGATCCTCAACATTGTGAAATGGTTGATACTACTTTTTAGCATTTTAAACCTGCCACTTCTTGATTTTGTGAATTATTTACATCTTCATATCCCAATTTGATGGATTTCATGAGTTCAATATACAAATTATCTAATTTATTGCTAGACTAGATTCTTCAAATTGATTTCATCAGATGTCATGATGTAATTTAAATTGAACTAAACAGATATGGATGAATAATATTGTATCCTCCATATAGCTTAGTGAAGCACATCAGTCTCCTCTATAATGTCATGTCAAGAGATTAGGCTTCTTATCTTTTCTCATCTAGACAATCTACAATCTGGAAATTAAGTCAATTTGTATAGAAAATAAAATTAATTTTAAATCTTTTACCAGGTTTCAGTGTTAATATGTTAGATTATAGTTCTATTGGCAGGTGAAGTTAATATACACAACTATTGGAAAATATCTAAATAGAACTCTTCTTATTTTTATTTATTTATTTTATTTTTTTGACGAAAACTCTTCTTATTTGGTATTCACATGATATGTCATGGCCAAAAACTGTGATCAAGTTCTTCAATATCTCAAGTAAAGTCTCAGATTTGGAGTCCTAAATACTTTCTAAGAGAATAGACATGAATTAGTCATGTTTGGCTCATTTTGTTTGGTGCCTGTTGGTTCCAATTTGTCTACCCTCAGAAATTACTGAAGTCCATATTGTGCCTACTGCTTCTCATAATCCGAACATCTTTTATTTGAAGGTTTTTGCATTTCAGTCTTATATTTTGATGGAAGTTGTCTCCTGCTGACACTCTTTTATCATAAAATGTTTGCAAATCATCAAAGATTCATCATTATACGATGTGTTATGACCTGTGTCCATCAAGCTGTGGTTAATACCTGTTCAAGTAATCCAAGTGTATTTCTGCTAATATGCTTTACGATCTGGTTCTGTTAATAGATTTTCCACAGAAGTTTTAACTGTTGTAGTTTCCTGCTAATTTCAATTCAACAGCTCCATTAGTTAGTGAGTGCTGTAATAGGCAACACCTAGTCTCTAAATGCAACCCTTGAAAACTGTAGAATTATACTTACAACCCAAAGACATCTAAAATAACCCCTACAACCTCAAACTTTTAACAGTAATTCCCATTTCCTTCACCTCAGCTGCAACCCACTGCCAGCCACTGGCCATCTACCTTCCATCTATATATATTGTGTGTCTGAGAGCATCAGATTTCCCTTCTATCTCTGCCACCACCATCCTCCACCGCTATCTGTCTTTGGCACAATCTCTCTTTTTAAGCATGTCTTCGTTGTGCGTTTCTGTGAGTGCATGTCTTTTTCTTGCTTGTCTTCCACCACCATCATCGTCCACGGCTGCCGCCACACTGTCTGTCTGTCACTACCTCCCGTTCTCTCTCTCTTTGTATATGTCTATTTTGTATCTTCTCCAACCCAATTTTTTCATGGGGTTGCAAACAATAAGGGAATTTTAGGCTTTTTATGCAAAGGTTTATTTGGTCATATTACAAAATTTAGAGGGGTTGGTAATTTGTAGATTCAGTGGTTGTGGATAAATTCCCGTTAGTTAATTGTGATGTGAAGGTGCTCCCATTCTGCCTGCGTACTGCCTGAAAGGTTTAAACTTGAACCTGCCTGTCCTTTGTAAGCGCCTAATGGTGTTTATCTATCTTTAGGCAAATATTGAATTGTGAGCCTAATGTTTTACTTGTACCAATGAAAAAACCCCATCATATTTATACCTATTCCTTTTGGTTATTGTAACTTGCTAAGAACTTGTTCACTGTGAAGCATCTACAATGTATCCTATTCTTTTTAGTATAAAAATATACTAAAAATTTGTTAAGAACTTTCTCGCTGTTAAACTCTTCCCAGATACTGAAACATTCATATAATCTTGACTCTAATGTGGGAAACAGATAAGGATCATGAGTGACTTTCAAATCTCTCATGTGGGTACAAACTATCAAGTAAGGATAAGCTCTAGAGATAGGCTTCAAAAGCACTGTTATATATTCATTATGTTCAAGAGGGGATTGGGGTGGCTCGAACACTTGATATTATCACATTTTGAATTGTAAAGAAATAATGAGGCTCTGTTCTGCCATTTGTTTGAGTTCGTTATGCCTAAGTTTAATACTAGATTCTTGTCTAATTCATTTGGCATTTTTGTTTATGCAGGGGTGATGTTGCACTTGCTGTTTTTTGGGGCGTTACGTTTATTGTCCTCCTAGTTTCATCATATGTTACCCTTTACCTAAAACATTACTGGATTTCGTCCTTTATACTATGCCTTGGCATCCTTGTTCCTATTCGGTTGAGAATTCTGCGGCAGTCGCTTGCTAGAAAGAGGGACAGAAGACTGTTGCTACCTCTATCTATGTGAATATCCTCAGCATTTGCATTGACAAGCTCCACCTGTTGCATGCATCCTAGGAAGCTCAAGGCTGCAACATCATTAATATACACTGTTGTAAGAAGGCATTGAGAAATTGCACGAGTAAATTATACCCTGATTTCAAATTTTGCAGCATTATAAATTGTTAAGGTCTGAGGCAAGACTTTGGCCATCGATTTGAGTTGAAAAGAAAGAATGTTTCTTTACAAAAATCTCGGTTGTTACTAGTGTATGAGCTCTGACAGTTTATTATTTAAAGGAACGACTTCATATTGCGCCCAAATGTATTAAAAAACGTTAAGATTTCAAGCATTCCACAAAAGGGAGCTGTCCACAAAAATCGGGTTAAGTATAATCCAAGTATTTCAAAGTTTAAGTGTGTGTGTGTGTGTTCCTCAATAATTACCAAGTAACACCAAACCTATCAAAACAAATCTAAATACATGAGGTTTTTGGGAGTATGAGGTGGAAATACCATAATATGTTTATTTTCCACGTAAATGCATTAATCATTTGAATTCTTCATTTTGATACAATAATAAAGAATACCATGCCATTTTTGACAATCTATTTATATATTATTAAAATTAATGTTAATTCAAGCACTCCCCATAATTTTAGGTCATACGTGGCGCATCCTCCATTCGGCATTATTATTTATCTTAAATCTTCATTTTAATTCATAAATTCTACAATTATATATTTAATTAATTACTTAATAGTTATAAAGGAAATAAAAGATTCCATATGTTAAATATGGCATAAGATATCTCGTATATTTCAAATATATCTTGGCTCAAATTTGCCGATTTTAATAGTTATATCTATATTATTATTATATCTTATTTAATTATGAATCGTCTATCCCACATCGATTTTCAATCAAACTCCTCTTATTGACAAGCTTATAAATATCTAAAATTAATGTGTATTTTCTCATCCTTCGCACCACCAAAATCATTTGCCTAATTTATTAGTTGGCCAAATAAATAGTTATATTTCTTTTTTATCACTGTTTTCTTTTCCTTTTCCATCATTTTTCAATTTGTTTGTGTATGGATTTGTTTAATTCAATACAGTTTTGAGAGTGGTTGCAAAATTTGAGGTAACGCTATTACACGTTTTATTTGGTTGTCTATAAGAATTTTCTACAGATCATTAATCTTGCAAGAACACAAGAGTAGTTTAATCCAATAATATATTCTATTAAGTATCACACTTATTAGACATGATTCAAAATCACACACAAACCTATCTTGCTTAATATTAGAAAACACAAGATATGAAATTAATTATTATCGTAAACAAACAGTATCAGAAATCAAATTGAGATATCTAGAACGTTCTTATTATCACATGTTGCAAAAAAACACCAATTAAACCATATGCATATGAATCTCGCTAAATGTTTCTCAGAGTGAGTACAATTTTCTTTTTATACAACAATCTCATCATAATAGATTCACAATTCAATATTGAGAATAATAATAGTACGTAATTTTGATATTAGTTTATTACCTACACAAAGATTAGCAATGAATGATGATGTTTATGGGGTTTGCAACACTTAGGCGGCTGGAAAGGAAATCTACCTATACCACCCATATCTATGGAGCATTATTTATTTACTTCTTATTATTTTTGCGGATAATATGCGTTTTAATTTTATAGTTTTTGTTTCCCAATTCTTGATATTAGTTTTATATTTTTATGATTTTGATTTGCCCCGTACACTCTAGCGAATAATATGTGTTTTGATTTTATAGTTTTTATTTCTGAATTCTTGAATACTCATTTGTATAAGGGTTAATGGCCTGTAAATTTCCAAACTTTTTGAATTGTCTCGTTTTGCACCTCAGAAAAAAAAACTGCCTCACAATTTCCAAACTTTTTATTTTGTCTGTTTTTGCTACCCGACTCATTTTCCGGCGATTCTGAGCTTACGTGGCGGTCGAAAAAATGACGTGGATATCTTTAATTTAAAAAAAAAGGTTTATGGCCTGTAAATTTTCAAACTTTTGAGCTGTCTCGTTTTGCACCCCAGAAAAAAAAACGATTGCCTCACAATTTCCAAACTTTTAGTTTCGTCTGATTTTGCTACTTGAATCGATTTAATTGAAACGACGTCATTTAATCAATCCCGTGACTTGAATTAGAGAAACACACATTGCTTATTTCTTATATAAAATTTATCTTGATATTTGCAATCTCAAAATCAAGTTTATGACAAAAGTAAGGGTGGGTAAGCGGGTGTTGTAGATCCTGGATGGTCTACTTTCGTCTGACTGTAATGTAGAGCGAATAAATATAAGACCCAAGGAAAGAATTGGCCTTGGGCCTGCAACTCCATTGAAGTAAGCTCGTCTGGACCGCTCCCATCGAGAAATCTCTACCAGTGCACGTGCTATTCGAGAACAATTAGTCGGTCTAGATTTAAACATTATTCTAGAAAATTTGTTTGTAGAATGGAAAGAGTTGGGGGAAGATGGGTCCACAGGGAATGAATGGGAAGAACGAAAGGTTGGAAGAAGAATGGATTTTTTAGTTAAATGCATGGAATTGGCTAAGCATTTTCTTCGAACAAATATAGAACCAGAATGAATGATTTTATGTCTATCACTAGTTCTTCCTCCCGAGTTAAGACCTATCATTAAGATAGATGAGGGTAAATTAATGAGCTCAGATATTAATGAACTCTATGGAAGAGTTATCTATCGGAACAATACTCTTACCGATCTAAATATCAAGATAAATTTATAAGAAATAAGCAATGTGTATTTCTCTAATTCAAGTTACGAGCTTGAATAAATGACGTTGTTTCAATTAAATTGATTCAAGTAGCAAAATCAGACGCAACTAAAAGTTTGGAAATTGTAAAACAATTTTTTTTTCTGGGGTGCAAAACGAGACAACTCAAAAAGTTTGGAAATTTACAGTCCATAAACTTTTTTTTTAATTAAAGATATCCACGTCATTTTTCCGACCGCCACGTCAGCTTAGAATCACCGGAAAATGAGTCCAGTAGCAAAAACAAACAAAATTAAAAGTTTGGAAATTATGAGGCAGATTTTTTTTCTGAGGTGCAAAACGAGATAACTCAAAAAGTTTGGAAATATACAGGCCATTAACCCTTTGTATAAATATAAACTTGTATATATTTCCTTATAGAGTATCTTGTATAAAATTGAATAACATTTATATGATTTATTATATAAACTTATGAATATTTATTATATCATATTTCTATCGGTATAAAATCTTTAATTAATTTGGGGGTCTTCTTATTTACTTAATATAAATTTTCTATTTCACTTTTTTTTAATAAGACTCCACCCTTTAAGAATTTATATAAATATTCAAAATTAATGTGTAATTGTCATCCTATATTTGTAAATAAATGAAGCATGGGTATTAAATTGAATTAAAAGTATTAAAATAATAAGTGAAGACGGGAGAATTTGAAATAATTTTCTTGACTTTAATTAGAAACTAAAGATTTCATTTTCAAAATAAATTTCTTTAACCAGCAAACAAAATGAGAAGTAAACGTCATTTTTTATATTAAATAATAAATTATAATATCTAATAAATGATAAGGATGATTGACAAGTGCCAAAGAAAGTATGTAGCTATAAACAAGCTCAATCCAGTGGAAGGGCAGAAGTGAGCACTGAAAACTCTTATCATTTGTTCACAGAGGAAGAGATAGAAAGGGATGAAATAAGTAAGGGCGGGGACCATCTCCCTTCTGTGATAAAATGAACCTACTGCTTTGGAACATAAGGGGTTGTAATAAACCCTTTAAACAGAAGGAGCTAAAGTCCTTCTTACTGAAAAATAATATAGATATAGTAGGCCTCTTAGAAACAAGAGTTAAAGAGCCAAAGTTCAGAGCAGTTATTGAGAAGATAAACAAGAACTGGAATTTTGTGAACAACTATGGGGAAGCTATGAATGGAAGGGTGTGGATAGGCTGGAATCACAGGAAAGTAGACGTGCAAGTGCTGGAAACTCATAGCCAAGGTATTCTGTGTGCGGTAACTGAATTGCAGACAGGAAATACACTTAAGCTTGTAGCAATTTATGGATATAATACTAGTGAACACATGAAAGAATTGTGGCAGTTTTGGGGGAGAATATCTCAGACTTATACAGGCCCTATATTAATGGGAGGAGATTTTAATGCCATATTGAACACAGATGATAGATACCAGGGGAGTGAGGTTACAGAAACTGAGTTGCAAGACTTCAATGATTGCTTAACTCAGAATAATCTACATCCTCTTAGAATGAATGAGAGTAGATATTCTTGGTGCAATCAACAAACTGGAAGCAACAGAATCTGTTCCTTTATTGATCGTTGTATTGCAAATATGGATTGGTTTAGTGTGTATCCAGGCACAGTAGTTGAAATTCTTGAAAGGAATGTGTCAGATCATTGCCCTCTCCTCATTAGATTTGACAGTGTGCATACTCAAACGAACACTCCGTTCAAATTTCTGAATATTCTAACATAGCATAAAGACTTCTTGACTATTGTAGCTGAAGGATGGAACATGCAAAAACCTGGAAACAAACTTATTGCTATTTGGACAAAGTTGAAGCATCTAAAAGAACCTCTGAAACAGCTCAATGTGATCCATTACAAAAGAACAGCGGATAAAGTCAGAGAGCTAAGGGATTCATTGAGTATTGTCCAAGTTGATTTGGCTAATGATCATCTTAATTCCGATTTGATTGCAGAAGAGAGAAAGATCATCATTGAACTAGAGAAATGGAGTGGGATTGAGGAGAAAATTTGGCAGCAGAAATCTAGAGTTGATTGGATCAAGTTGGGAGATAGTAATACAAAATTTTTCCACTCTTACGCCAAAGCAAAAAGAACTAGTCAAGCTATCAAACTATTGCTAAGAGCAGATGGGTCAAGATGTTGTAACCAACAACAGATTAAGGAGGAGGCACAAGGGTTTTATGAGAGACTAATGGGTAGTGCAGCGGCTGAAATACCCATGGTGGACAAAATGATCATAAGCAGAGGCCCCAAACTCTCCCTACACCAGCAAAGGAATCTGACCAGATCAATTACAAAGACTGAAATCAAGCAAGCTCTCTTCTGTATGGATGCAAATAAGTCTCCAGGTATGGATGGGTTTAATGTGCATTTTTTTAAAGTTACTTGGCACATTACTGGAAAAGAAATAGTGGAAGCTGTCAAGGAGTTTTTTTGCCACTGGTTTTATGCCAAATCTGATTAATAGCACCCTCCTTACCCTTCTGCCTAAAGTGAACAACCCTAGCACCATTAAGGACTACAGACCAATTGCTTGTTGTAGTGTCTTGAATAAAATCATTTCAAAGGTCCTTACAAACAGAATGCAGTCAGTGCTAGGAGAAGTAGTGAGTCCTAATCAATCTGCTTTCATCAAAGGAAGACAGATCTTTGATAATATCTTGATGAGTTATGAGTTAATAAAGAGATACACCAGAAGGAATATATCTCCCAGATGCATGATAAAGATCGATATACAAAAGGCATATGATTTAGTGGAATGGCCTTTTGTATATCATTTACTCTTGGAATTGGGGTTCCCATACCATTTTGTTCAACTGCTCATGTCCTGTATCACCACTGTATCTTATAATGTGAATGGGGAGTTAACTAATCCGTTTAGAGTAAGAAGAGGGTTGAGGCAGGGAGACCCAATCTCCCCTTATATCTTTGTCTTGTGTATGGAGTACTTGCATAGATGTCTGCAGGGCTTGAAAGAAGATGGGGATTTTAATTTTCACCCAAGATGTAGGCAGGTTGGATTGGTGCAAGTGTGTTTTGCAGATGATCTGCTTATGTTCACTAGGGGAGATGTGATTTTTGTAAGGAAATTAATGCAGGCTTTCGAGTAGTTTTCTGGTGTTTCTGGCCTTCAAGCCAATGCTTCTAAGAGTTCTATTTATTTTGGAGGAGTCTCTACTACAGTCCAAGAGGAAATTATTGCAGAATTTGGAATGAGCAAGGGTGAGTTGCCATTTAAATACTTGGGAGTTCCTTTGTCTTCAAAAAAGCTCACAATTGCTCAATGTCAGCCATTGATAAGGAAGATCCTTGCACAGATAGACTGCTGGACCTCAAAATTGCTCTCCTATGCTGGGAGAATTCAACTAATCAAGTCAGTCTTAAGCAGTATACAAACTTATTGGTGTCAAATATCTGTCATTCCTCAGAAGGTTATTAAGCTCATACAATCAGCTTGCAGATCGTTTCTTTGGTCAGGAACATCAACCATTACAAGAAGAGCGTTGGTAGCATGGGAATATATGTGTCAACCAAAGAAGGCAGGGGGTTGGAACATTGTGAAGATGAGTATCTGGAACAGAGCAGCAATATGTAAACTGCTGTGGAGTCTTGCACAAAAACAAGACAAAATCTGGGTAAAATGGATTCATGGTTTCTACATCAAGGGAGGAAACATCACTACCATGCTATGCCTAAACAAGCTAGTTGGGTGGTGAGGAAGATTATTGAGGCAAGAGAGACTCTGAGTAGTATTCCTGATGGTCTTGAGCTGTTACAACAGCCATCTTTCTCAATCAGGAAAATCTATAATGTGTTGAGGGGTGAAGTTGTTAAGGTTCCTTGGATGAAAATGCTTTGCAATAATATTGCCCTTCCCAAATGCAGGTTTATTACATGGCTCACAATCTTGGGAAAGCTGGTCACATGTGATTATCTTCAGCATATTGGTGTTCAATGTGATCAGCAATGCAGTCTGTGTGAAAGAGCTGATGAAACTGTGCAACATCTGTTCTTTGAATGCACTTATTCAGCAAAAGTGTGGCAGTTTGTGGCACAGTGGTGCAAACTTCCAGCGAGAGCACAAGGATGGGACCAGGAGTTGCAATATCTCATTACTCAATGTCAAGGCAAGGCTGGGATTAAGGGTTTCTATAGAGCAGCAATTTCCATAGTAATATATGCTATATGGAGGGAGAAGAACTATAGGAAATTTCAGGACAAGAGCAGCTCTTCTTTAATAGTGGGAAGACAATGTCAGATTTCCCTTAGCAGTAGTGTGTAGAAATGATAGGATGTTAGCTCGGTTTATTGAGGTAGGTAGATTTGAGTTATTTTGTTATTGTGGTTGTACTTTTGTCGCTTGGTTAAATGAAATTCTATTTTACCAAAAAAAAAAAAATACATATGTGTACAAATTTAAAAAAAATAAATAAATTGCGATTATAACTACCAAGGAAATTGCTTCTATTATTTAAATAATATGTGTATTAAAATTGAACTGAAAGGATAAAAAATAATAAATGAGAAGGGAGAATTGCGGAATATTTTTTTTTTAATTTAATTACATACTAAAAATTTTCACTTTCAAAATAAATTTTTATAATTACCAAGTAAATTGTAGCTAATATTTTTCATTATCTCAATGAAGCAATTGGATTAAAATTAAACTAAATAAAAGGGAAGAAAAATAGTAAATGAAGACGGGAGAATCACATAATAATTTTCTTGAATTAATTAGGAATTTAACATTTCACTTTCAAAATAATTATTATAACAATCAAACAAACTGCGGCAAATAATTTTAATAATCAATTAATGCAGAACGGGATGATAAAAACTAAACATGGTTAGTAATACGTTGCAACATCATGACTACAATAGCGAAAGAGAACTCAAAATTTTAATTTGTGACGAGATGATCGGACTTACACAATATTAACATCGTCTTCGATTTAATTTTTTATATTTTGAATTATGTTCAGTTTGTACCAAAAAAAATCGTTGCAATCTCATGAGTACAATAGTGAAAGAGAACTCAAAAGATTAATTTGTGACGAGAATGTACGCAATAATTAACATTGTATATGATGAAATTTTTTCATATTTTAAATTATGTTGAGTTTGTACCCAAAAAAAAAACTTAGTTTGATTTGTTGCAGATAAATAAATTGTAGTAATATCAAAGAAACACTCTTTTTTTTTTATCATACGTTGATATAGATAATACTATTATTACATTATGTTTATAGTTACATATTTATATATTATAGCTTAATATGATTCTTCGTCGATTTTCGACGGGTTGCACACTAGTTGATAATCTAATCTTATGATGAATGAATGAATGGAGTACATATTTTGAGTAATGAAGAGACGATGATAACAAGTTAAGGCCATCCACAACGGTAGAAGATAGCCTGGGCTTCGTGCGGGTTAAGGAGGTTGAAGCCCGGGCTTGACGAGGGCTACAACATTGGAGTTGCGGTGGGCGGGCTTCAATTTTGAAGCCGTGGCGTTTTGAAGCCCGGGGGCGAGGCGGAAGAAATTGAGGGGAGGAGGGACACGCGTCGCCTCCTCCCATTTTCTGTAACATTTTTTTTAAAAATCTGAAATGAAAAAAAAAAAATTAAAAAATGCAACGGTAATGTTATATACAAACGGCTATTTTTTTTCCCCTATAAATATATCACATTCATCCCTTAAATATCTACACCTTCCCTATTTCTTCATTCTCATTTCTACACTCCCACAAAAATTTTCAACAAAAAAACATTCTTGAATTCTTTCAAATAATATTGAAGAACAAACATGTCTTGGAATGGAGAATTCTTTGATCTCAAAGAAGATGAGAAGGTAGTGGAGGAGGTACTCCAACTGGGTCAGCAAGCCATTGATCTCTATTGCGAGCACTTTGAAGATGACGACGAAGCAGAGTCATCGAGCAGAACGTACATTTACAGGAATCGTGAAGAGGCCGAACAACGCCTTATTCGCGATTCAAATACAATAAAATTGTTCGAGTTTTAATCTTATTGTATTTAGATAATTAATTTGTTATATATTGCAAAAAAAAATTAAAATTAAAAAGTAAAATTAAATACAAATCAATCATTGAATATCCCTAGGGATCGGGTTTCACCATAGTGAAAATTTCAAGCTCGGACTATCAATTATTGGGACCCCATCATAGCCCTATCGGAGCCCACTGTTGTGAATGCTCTAAGATCGATGTTGTTGTCTCAAGGAAAAGGAGAAAGTTGGAAATAGTGGATGGGCCATAAGCCACGTGGCTAGGCAGGCCAGCGTGAGATTCCGTCGTGGCTGCAAATTTATCAGCGCGTCCATTTCTCCATCAAGAAGAGCCTACCTCGTCCTTTATTCCCCGCTTGACCAAAAAACCTAGTTTGGAATTGGATTGCCCGGTTCTAACTACAGTATATCTATCTAGTCTAGTATTAAATTGATATTGCTACAAAATTCTTTTTATAATTATCTCTCAAAATTGATATATCTACGAAATTGCCCCTCGACTTCACATGTCAAATCAAATTGATCTTCAATGAACACATCGTTACTTTGATGCCTTCTTTGTGCGGCCATAATAGTCTCTGCTCATTTAGTTCTAGTTCTAGAAAAAATAAGAATCATACAGCCATTATCAGCATACTTGTTTCAACTAATTAGGAGTATTATTTAATACTTTTAAAAAACGGATACTAGTAATTGATAAGAAACCGAGTTCACTTAAATGAACAAAATTGGTTAAATTGTCTGATTGATTTTGAAATGGCATAAGTGTGTATTTATGCAGATAACTGGGGGCATATTATTATTATGACATTGATAGCCATTTAGCACTCCCGAGAAAACAAATACCTTTTCGCAACTCCTTTCTCTTTCTTCCATTCTCCTTATACTCTCTCTCTCTCTCTAATCTGCCCAAAGAAAATACTTTAGCCCCCTCTCTCTCTTCTCTCTCTCTCAAACATAGTTAGCCGTAAACACGCACTAGATCAGCATCAGCATTGATATTCTTAATCGATACGTACGCTATAGCGATATCGAGTAGAGATGTGGCGGTGCGTTTCCCGTGGCATCCGCATTCCATCTTCTAAATCCACCGCCGCCGACTCCGTTCGCCGGTTCTTCTCAACATCTGTACGGTTCATTCGTCTCTCTTCTTTAATTGATCTGTTTTCAGCATTTTATCTGAAGTTGTTGCATGATTAATTATTTGCTAGATCCATTTCTTTTTTCCTCTCTGCTGGCTTTGGTTTTATTCTCAATTGAGTAGCTGGGGTTTCCAAGTCGGGGCAAAAATATTGGCTGCCGATAAATTCATTGTGTTAGTTTATCCTGTTGTTGTCGCCTTGTCGTTGTAATTAATGTGTTTGGGTTTTTGACTTGTTGGTTTTGCAGTGTGTTTGAAATTTTATGCGTTTTGTTTTCTGTACGTAACTGTATTCAGTCTTTGAATAATGATTGTTTACAGAATGGAGGAGCGCCGTCATACACGGTGGTGGATCACACCTACGATGCGGTGGTGGTTGGTGCAGGAGGCGCGGGTCTGAGGGCGGCCATAGGATTATCAGAGCATGGATTCAACACCGCTTGCATTACCAAGCTATTTCCTACTCGCTCCCATACTGTTGCAGCTCAGGTGATACAATTTTTTCAAGCTTTTTGTTTGCCTTTTTTCTTCTCTTCTAAATCAAGCAAATTAGTACACCTGAGTAATTGTTTCCTTCCATAGCTTGTGCTCGTGTATGATCAATTTTTTCGATGCCACAACTGCAAAATAGTAGTATTCACGTACCAGTGCTGAAGAATTTTCGAATTAGGCCATTTGCCTCTTGGCTGGGCATAATTTACAACCCTCGTTTTCCATTTTTTGCTCCTCCTCTTGACAATTTGATTATGATTAATTTTGTTCCTTCTTTTTAGTTTGCCTTCTCGGTTGTGCTCTTAATTATGTTGTATATGGGCAATATGCAAAATTTTTGGTCCAGTTCTGCCTATTACTTGTGTTGCTTTACATAAAATTTTGTGCTTGCTTTTGCTTTGTCTTTCAGTTTTCTAGCCTTTTTCTCCATGGCTAATTACCAAGTTTCTTACCAATGTGCTTTTACTAAAGTATCAGGATTCTTAGATCAGTTTTCTGAAACCTTAATTATTACTTTTATTAGGGGTATTCATTTTCTTATATCCTCAACATCCATAATGATAAATTTATACCAGATGTGGTACTGCAGTTAAAACTGTCCACTGCTATTGAGGGTTTGAAATGATCTTAGGATGCATTTTTCTGCTATTCAAAATGCCTTAATTTCTTTTGCTTTGAAAATATTAGGATCTAGAACAATTGCTTTGAACTCAAATTGAATAATTCATTTTTGAAATTATTTGGATCTCTATTTTATTTGTAATGTTTTCGGGCTTAAATTTTTTGTCAATTTCAATTTTTTATGTGATCATTTTTGTGTTGCTCGTTCAGTCTCCCATGTTTTGTTGTTGAATTCAAATTTGTTTTGCTATTTGATATTGGCTCTTCCAAAAAACCCTGCTAACCGTAATTATGGGGAACTTGGTTTTGTTTTTATTGGGATGACACTAAAACTCAATGTGCTGCAAATTTGTTTGTGCCTCTAATGTCTTATCTTTGAACAATTTTTTGCAGGGTGGAATAAATGCTGCATTAGGAAATATGACAGAGGATGATTGGAGGTGGCACATGTATGACACAGTAAAGGGAAGTGATTGGCTTGGTACGTAGTTCTATTGATTAGCTCTAACATGCTGTCTGAGAAAAAGCTCTTCTTTAGTCATTATCTTCTAAGTTCTAAAAGGACATCTTTTGCGCTGTTTCTTGGATGAATTGATCTTTATGCTCAGTGATGATATTACTCATATAATGATTGTATCTTTTAACTGGATTAAACCACAAAATATTTTCTAATTAAAGGTCTTTCTGGATTCTGAGGTAAACTTTGGTATCATAGAGCTCTTTATGTGCTCTATTCAATAACAACCTTATAATTTGATCCACTCAAACTGCTGTTACATGAACCGGATTAAATCTGTGCAGTAGTGAAACAACACATTGTTGTTTAATGTAATCTCTGGAGGAAGTTCTGCTTTCTATTTGTATTTTCTTTCAAATTAGTAAGCTTTGGAATGCCTTTCTGTTGGGAAATAGAAAGAAGAATCAATATTGGCAATCACTATTCTGTTGTTACTCTACTCTATATGTTATTAATACCCTGTGGAGCTTATTAGATCAACGCTGTTCTTTTATTGATTTTGATGTTTGAGTAGTTAACCAAAATTCTAGAAATTGTGATCTGTTAGCTTACTCAGCATTCATCGAGTGATTGAAATATTAAATTTTCTTGGTGATCGGTGCTGTATTTACCCCAGGGGATCAGGATGCCATTCAGTACATGTGCAGGGAAGCACCAAAAGCAGTTATTGAACTTGAGAATTATGGGCTGCCATTCTCCCGGACAGAAGATGGGAAGATATATCAACGTGCCTTTGGTGGTCAAAGCTTGGATTTTGGAAAAGGTATAATGTAATTTCTAGTATGCTTCCCTGTATTTAGAGGGAATCTTTAAATAAGTGAACTTGACTTTTTATAGGTGGACAAGCATATCGTTGTGCTTGTGCTGCTGACCGAACTGGACATGCTTTGTTGCACACTCTCTATGGACAGGCTATGAAACACAATACACAATTCTTTGTGGAATATTTTGCCCTTGATTTGATTATGGGCAGTGACGGTAAGCTTTGAAAATGTCTCTTCGATCTCCATTTGTCATTTACGTTTGTGTTTGCAATTACCTGTTCTTTTGAATGCACCTGAAATGATTACTGGATATGTCCCAGCATTTCTTGTTTTATGAAGTAGCGGAGATCGTCATTTTCTTCGTACAGATTTTTATGCGAATTAATAGAAGATCTCATCTTCTATTTTAAAGTACATGCATATATTAATATAATATGAAATTGTTTGTCCGGGATAATACCAGGTAGCTGCCAGGGTGTAATTGCATTGAATATGGAGGATGGAACTTTACACCGGTTTCGTTCCGCCTCAACGATTCTTGCTACTGGGGTATAAATATATTCAAATGAATCTTAGGCTTACAAAAGTTCTATTTATTGTGGCTACTTCTGATGAAAGCTAATAATTTTCTTGTATCTCTTAGGGTTATGGTAGAGCATACTTTTCTGCTACTTCTGCTCACACTTGCACTGGAGATGGCAATGCTATGGTTGCACGTGCAGGATTGCCTCTAGAGGTTTGCTTTATTTATTTACTGCTACAATGCTGGATTATGGGGGTATTTTAAGTGTCCAAAATTCTTGGTTTGTAGATGTTTCTCTAATTGCTGATGTTTGGTTTCTCTTTACAGGACCTTGAGTTTGTTCAATTTCATCCCACAGGCATATATGGTGCTGGGTGTCTAATCACTGAAGGTTTATCTATTTAGGCCTAATCGTTGTACCCTTTCATTTGGTGCTTTTTTTCCTTCTCTTGATTCAACTTATTAGGGTCATAATATTTTCTTTTGAATACATAACTGTCAGGGTCCCGAGGTGAAGGAGGTATTCTTAGGAACAGTGAAGGTGAAAGATTTATGGAAAGGTATGCCCCGACGGCTAAGGATCTTGCATCTAGAGATGTTGTATCTAGATCGATGACTATGGAGATCCGAGAAGGTCGTGGTGTTGGTACGTATCTTAAAAAAGGATAGTAAGATGTTGACTTAAACTTCACATAATTTGATCTGTTTGTTCCTGTGTGTATCTTCAAATACCTGATGTTGCTTATCTTAGTTCCAAGTCAACGTGAGAGTGGCCAAGTGCTTACTCTTTTCAATTTATAATAGCAGATGTCTAAAGCACTTATCTTAGGTTTCACACAGCTCGCTGTCCTTTTATGATAATACCGGTAAATCTTGTTGACAGAATGTTCCCATTAATGTTGCCCATCTTTTGAAGACTAAATCCTAGTATATACAATTTAATCTAGAAATGTGAGTTCTCTACTACATGGGCTGCTGCCACATGAGAGCTTACTTTCTGAGTTGGGGGTTTCAGGCATCACTTGCCCTTGCATTTTATGAACTATCTCACTTGTACTACTTTGCATGCTTTGCCATTTTCATGTGGCAATGCGAGTCAACCTCCAATAGTTTCTTTTTTCTCTCTTTCTTCTTTTTTTTTTGGTAATTCTATTTGTAGTAGAGTGCAGACGCATATTTGTTTTTAGGTATCACAGGCAGAAGATCCATACCATATATAGGTCGTTGCAAATGTATGAGAGCGTACATGAATAAGCTTGCAAATCTTCTGGTTTATATCTGAATTGCGTTCATGTTTGTCTACAGGACCCTTGAAAGATCATATCTACCTTCACCTGAATCATTTGCCTCCTGAGGTTCTGAAGGAGAGACTTCCCGGTATTTCTGAAACTGCAGCCATTTTTGCTGGTGTTGATGTGACAAAGGAGCCAATTCCTGTTTTACCCACTGTCCATTATAATATGGGTGGTATTCCCACAAATTACCATGGGGAGGTAGAGTTAGCTGCATGACACTGGACTATAATCATGAATTATATGGATTTCTCGACAACTGATCTGTTTGTTCTTGTTAAGGTGGTTACCATCAAAGGTGATAATCCTGATACTGTTATTCCTGGATTATTTGCTGCTGGGGAAGCTGCCTGTGCATCTGTTCATGGTGCCAATCGTCTTGGAGCCAACTCGCTTCTTGACATTGTTGTCTTTGGTCGGGCTTGTGCGAATAGGGTAGCAGAGATCCGGAAACCAGGTGACGACAACTTTCTTTAAATGGTTATGGAGCACCATATGGTCCATGTCATTTTTCCTTACATGTGCAATTGCAATATTACAGGAGAAAAACAAAGGCCACTGGAAAGCAATGCTGGAGAGAAGACCATATCATGGTTGGACAAGTTACGGAATTCAAATGGTACCCTTCCCACCTCAAAGATCCGGTTGAACATGCAACGGGTAATGCAAAACAATGCTGCTGTATTTCGGACTCAAGAAACATTGGAGGAAGGTATGCGACAGGAGTTAGTTTTCTTGATTTTACTATCAATTCAGCACTATCATATTCAATTCATTTTTTGTCACTTTTAGGCTGTCAGTTGATTGATAAAACCTGGGAGAGTTTTCATGATGTCAAATTGAAGGACAGAAGCTTGATATGGTATTTTGTCTCTAAAACACCTCTTCTACCAGTCGTACCTGCATTTTAAGTGTGGTCTCTTTGCTATATTTTCCTCTTTGTTTAACAATTACAACTGTTTTTGCAATCTCTAGGAACTCAGACTTGATAGAGACTATTGAGTTAGAAAATCTTCTGATCAATGCATGTATAACCATGCACTCTGCGGAGGCAAGGAAAGAAAGTAGAGGTGCTCACGCAAGGGAAGATTTTACGGTAAGTTCAGTTCCATTCCCATAGCATGCTTTTTAGCCCCAACCCCCTCCCCCCCTCAGATTGAGGATTTTATTTTTCATCTGTATGCATTATTCAAATGTTCTTGCTTGCAGAAAAGAGATGATGAGAAGTGGATGAAACATACATTAGGGTAAGCTTCCGTCCCTCAATTCTTTTATATTATCTAGATGTACATCTACTGTCTGCAGGATAAACAGATAAAACTTGTATAACGTATAAGATAAATGATGTAATTATACCTCAGCCAGATTAGAAGATGATGGGATAAAATAATACTCTCTGTGTCCTACAATAAGTATCTCGTATTCTATTTTGGGTTGTCGCAATATAAGTGTCTCATACCTAATATTGAAACCACTCTCTCTCAAAAAAAATATGGGCTCCTCCACTTCCTATCTTTTTACCCTTAAATTGTCCCTCTCCTAAATAAGCCCATGCCCGAAAAGTATGGGACACTTATATTGGAATGAAGGGAGTATGTGATTAGCTTAATATAAATAGATGCTGGATGTAGGCCGACTGCATGCTAGTGCACATATTTATGAATCTGATGGCCTCACTTGCCCTTGCTAATCCTGATATCCAGTAGTAATTTAATCATTCAGGGAGTTTTTACTTTTCAGTGTTGACTATATACATGATTTGAGTATTTGATGGATTACATGTATGATAAGATAAAATTTATCTACCAATCCACTGGTTGGTTTGGAAGATCAAAATTGTGAAATAAAGTCTCAAAGATGTGATGTACAAGTTGCTTTTTGCCAAATAACCTTTTCGTATTGATGATAATACTTATTCTGTTGTCTGCAGATACTGGGAAAATGAAAAGGTTCGACTTGACTATAGGCCAGTTCACATGAATACACTTGATGATGAAATTGAAACCTTCCCTCCCAAAGCTCGAGTTTACTAGTGTGCTTGATGATTTGTGAGAAGAATTGTTAGCTTGGGAAATAGATTTCTTAGCTAAAGCTAAGCAATAAAATGGCCAAGTTTCTGGCAATAAGTAGCTGTCAGCCTTACAGTGTTGGTGTTTATTTGATAAGAAAAACCCCGATTCACAAAGCAGCTTAGCTCTTGTATCTGAACGAGTAAATTTAAACATCACATTTGTTCTTAGCCAAATACGAGTACATATGATAATGTCTTGAAGCATCTGTGAGGTTTTTAGTTAATAATGTGATGGGTCGATCTTGATTTTCTGAACAATTCTGAACTAGTGTCATTAATTGCCTTCGTTGTCTCAAAGTTCACATGTTTGCCTGCTGCCAATTGAACTCATCTGTCAATTCTGTGTTCTATATTTGCATTTTTTGTGTGAAGAATTTGATTTATAAAGGAAGTAGGAAAATATGTGAAAGTTGATGTTTTTTCTGGTTTTGTGACAATCTGAGCCTTTTGATTTTCAATTTAAGGATAGCCGCAAATGCAACGTCAAGTTTTGAAATGGTTTATGCTGCGATTAGATCAGATTTTGTGGTTTATACTATGATGCTGTTCAAGCACTTTATTTAATCTTATAAATATAATGTGTGCGCTATATTAGTACAAATTAATTTTATTTCTTAGTGTGAGTAAATAGATAATATTTCCTGGCAAGAGCTGTTATGACGTACTTTTAGGTTGTAAATAATTAATGTATGTATCTTTCGTTACACTATTTTTTTTTATTGAGAATACTGCATAGGCTAATTTTAAAGGCTGGGGCCCGTGAGTTTTATATGACAAAATGATGATACTTTTGTTATAGATCGCTTACTGTACAAGTACTGGGGAGTGTTTGGACTTGTCTAATAAAACTTTTCGATTATCGGATTCATTTATAGGAGTATTAGACAGTGGTGTGAGTAGAATATTGACTAGTTAAGCACGAATTTCTTTCTTTCTTTCTTTTTTTTTGGGTTTTGGAAATTAATTTGTAACAAGTTTACATATTAATTTGTTACAAATAAATGATCATAGTATTAAGAGACAAGACGTGATATATATGCCTCTTTTTCTCCAACTGCATTATATGATTACTTTATTTCTTATTCCTCTACTTTTCTTTCATTCTTCAAATATAATCCTAATTATTGCAATTAATAATATAGATCTATACTATTACCCTTCAAATAATTATAATAAGAGGGACATATTAAGCAAATCAAAATTTGTACGAATTCGTTCTTTTATAATAGGTATAGATTACGGTTAGTTAGGCTAATTATTATGGTTTGTAAACTATGACAAATTTTCAGCAATGCCTCTGTCACTAGATTGAACATTTTGAGAAGAATGTATATACGAAATGTATTTATTTCTTTTCAAAAAAAAGAAAAGAAAGAAAAAGATGTACAGTATTTATTTAGGTACATAGCCGAACTCAAAGGGGCCCTCTAATCCTAGATTCGCACGCGACCCGGATCACCCTTGTTCATCCTCTCTCTCTCTCTCTCTCTCTCTCTCTCTCTCTCTCTCTCTCTCTCTCTCTCTCTCTCTCTTTCTCTCTCTCACATAAAAAAGTGGTACAGGTACAGTTATATGTATAAAATATGATATGTAAACAATAGTAGAGGAAGATTGAATAAGGTGAAAACAACATATGATAATGGTGAGATTAGTTAGGTCGTGGTCGTGGTCGTTTTCTTTACCAAAGTATATTGTTGGAAGAGCTTGTAACTTGAAATTTGTAAGAGCTGCTGCATCCGGATCCGACAAACCACAAACATCAGATTCAGACAAAATGGACCATGATAAAGATGCCAAATCCGGGTTAGTAATTAATCTCGCTGATTCTGATCAAACCATGCATGCATTCAGATAATATAGTTAGTTAGTTAAATGGAAATGAAATGAAATGAAATATTAATTGTATATATAATTAAGTTAAATAGGGCGAATAAATCGATAGCTGGAGGAGGGTACGCGAAGAGGTCTGACGAAGAAGGATTTGGAGCAGTATATGGGGGGAATCAGTCCCTTTCCAAAGACGATGAGGACAAAATTGTTCATGCAAACGTCCCAGGTACTATATATATTAAGTTAATTGATTTCTTGAATGGTCGATGCTATTCGGACATAGTATTTCCGGACATAACTAGTTCGATCAAGAAAAAAAACCGGCGGTATTCCCCCACATTCACTCCCCCTCAAAATTTTCACTCCCATCCCCCTAAGAAATCTATTCTAATTAAAACTGTATTAATTAAGACCATAATTTATCGACATAAACTTCTTCTCTTCTTTTTTAATTAAAATTTGAAAAGGGTATTATTGTACATTCATAAATAACTGAAATTAATGAAAAAAAAATATTAATTAAAAAATTGTGTAAAATTGTTTTTTTACTTGATCGAACCGGTTATGTCCGGACATAGTATGTCCGGATAGCTTTATTGTTCTTTCTTCCATATATATTTTTTGATATATATTCTTTTCTTTTTGTTTTTGCTTTTGTTTGCACGATTAAAGAGTATGATGATGGGAGTAAAAAGAGTTATTGAGAGATGAACAAGGAGTTCAAGAGACATGGAAGCAAGCTGCAGTGCAGAGAGATTCACCAAATCAACACAAACATTAATAATTAATTAATGCTCTTCGGTATATATATATATGTATATATATATGAGATGAACAAGGAGTTCAAGAGACATGGAAGCAAGCTGCAGTGCAGAGAGATTCACCAAATCAACACACACATTAATAATTAATTAATGCTCTTCGGTATATATATATATATAGAAATGGATCATCTTATATTAACTAATGAATAAACCGTAGATTTGCTCAATATGTATGGTGGAGATCGAAGGAAATAATAAATTAATTTTCTTATCCAATCGTAATCTCAAATTCGGAAGGGCATAAAAGTTATTTCTTTCATATCAAATCTCCACGCCACAGAATTTGAGGCAGCTAATTAGGAAAAGAAAATGAAAGAAATCCTATATTGTTTATTATAGAAATATAACAAATCTTCTGCAACAATATAAAAGTCATTAATTAAAAAAAAAATTAACGAGAAATGAGAATAAATTTCTACCATAGATCTATTGGTGATGGAGGGTCAAGATTTGACCAAGTTAAAGCGGGTTAAACCCGGTCAACTCGGGTCAACCCGTTGATTTTTTTTTTCGATTTTTTTTAAACTGTCACTCAAGATGCACAACTTCACATATTCGGATGCACCGCTCTACATAATTAGATGCACCACTAAGTGCATTTAGATGCACAAGATTTTCAAGTTTTTTTTAATAAACTGTCACCCAAGATGCACAACTTCACATATTCGGATGCACCACTCTACATAATTAGATGCACCACTAAGTGCAGTTCGATGCACAAGATTTTCAAGTTTTTTTTTTCAATTTTTTTTTTAATAAACTGTCACCCAAGATGCACAACTTCACATATTCGGATGCACCACTCTATATAACTAGATGCACCACTAAGTGCATTTAGATGCACAAGATTTTCAGTTTTTTTTTTTTCATTTTTTTTAAAACAGTCACCCAAGATGCACCATTTCACATATTCGGATGCACCACTATACATAATGAGATGCACCACTATGTGTAGTGAGATGCACCGAATTTGTAAAAAAAAAAAAAAAAAAAAATTGAAAAAAAATTGGATGCACCACAATGCGTAACTAGATGCACCACACAGTGTAACTAGATGCACCACATAGTGTAACTAGATGCACAATGTTTTACGAAAATAAAAAAAACGAAAACAAAATTAGTGCATCTTAATGCACTTAGTGGTGCATCTTATTATATAGTGTGGTGCATATGAATATATGATGTGGTGCATATGACCTAACCTTAAAAAAAAAACATAAAAAAACTTAAAATCTTGTGCATCTCAATACACTTAGTTGTGCATCCGAAAATGTGAATTTGTGCATCTGAATATGTGAAGTTGTGCATCTTGTGTGACAGTTAAAAAAAAAAAAATTCGAAAAAAAAAGTCAACGGGTTGATCCGGATTTGACCCGCTTTGACTAAGCTAAATCTTGACCCTTCATGTAGATAAGATCAATGGTGGAGATTAATTCCTATTTCTCACTTTAAGGGGAGTTTGCATGGGAATCACTCCCTATATATATATATATATATATATATATATATATATAGTGATCGATAACTGTCACACCCCGACCCCGGGCCTATGCGAACGGCCGGGCCGTGACGCGGGATTGAACAACATACTATAACATGAGGGGTAAAATAAAACGTGCAATGGATTTTCAAAAAGGATAACATAATTAATTTGCTAAGTTTTTTCAAATAGAGTTGGAGGGTTTGTTCGGAAGTTTACCAAACCAAAAGGAGAGATAGGCCCGAAGTATGAGGACTTTGGACCTCGCATTGCGGAAGCGTCAAAAGAGTTGTCTTCGACTATCCGCGATCGGATAATCGGCATATAGAAAATAAATAGTACAGTTCGGGGAATTAAGGGTTTACATATTTCAAATTGGGGATCATCGTAGAGAACTTAACAAAATAAAGATGAAGATGATAGAGGTCGTCACCAAAGCCACACCGGAAACTGGATACCGTCACTCCCGCCTCCAACTCATCGCTTAACCTGCATTAGGGAAAACAATGTAGGGGGCTGAGTACAAAAGCACTCAGCGAGTTTCGTACCCCTTAAAAATATTTATTTTAGAACAGATATTGCATGCTCATTTTTATATAAAGGGTTTTTAATTCGTGAAAAGTTCCCTTTATATAACTTGAAAACAATTAACCAAGCCGAAGCTCACATATCAAATGCTGCAGCAAAAAGCTCACATCCTTGTGTTACTATCCCGGAACAATTAGTGGGGAGCCACTCCCACTCAATTGAGCCGTCCTTTAATGAGACAAGGGGGTAACATCTTTCAGTTCCTCCCAAGCCCAACTTACTGTGTACACTACCTTGGCTTGATCAGAGCTCAAGGCCGATCGTAATATAAATGGCAACCTCCTGCCAAGAGAAAACGGGAATACCGTTTCTCGAGTAACCACAAACTATGGAGATAAAAATATTTAGCATGCATATCAATTTAAAATTATTTGAGTTTAAAACCTGAAAAGTTACCTCGTGAGAATCTAACCCACACTTGAAAACATGAAACCCACCTTTCACTTCTTGATAAATAAATTGGTTCCTTGAGTATTACTGCCGATGTCTCCTACAAGACGATCTAACAATTTTAGGCCTCTAATTAAAGAAAGACTAACGATGTTTACAACAATGTCCTAAGTCCACCTATTCCCGATTTATTCTTATATTAAAAATCCGTGTCATGACATGTAACACACATAAGATGCTCATATAATATAATTTATATATACATTGCATCCAATACTTATGCTCAAATAATTATTTTTGGAACATAATCTTTAATATAAATCACCAAAATAATTAGTAAATTTTAGGGTTCACGTATATTCATATAATCAGCACATATATCAATTGATAAAGTCAATACACTTAATCAAATTAATAAAATCGTGCAAAGTTGATTTTTAACATTAAACAGTTCGCTGGGGCTTTTATACAGACAATTGGCGTGCAATAAAGTACTTCCAAGTAGCAGTGTTGAAAGTATCATAACAAACCGATCAAGGATCACAACAATATATAGATTATCATTCTAGAAAGCTCTTACTGCATACTTTACCATGAAACTGACCTCATGTACAAATTAGTAATGGTTTGAGATTTATTCTAGAATGAAAACGGGTAGTTGCACAATTATTTCATATGTCAATAAACTCAACAAATAGGCTAGAATTAGTAAAATACGTCCGTACGTTATAGACTAACTTCCTAAGTTATTTATACACTTTCATCTCTGGAAAACAAGGTTTAGTATTAAACTAATACCATTATTTTTCGAAGAATCGCTTTCATATTCATGTTCATGTTGAATAATCTGTTTAGCATTTTGTCGAACAGTTGGCGTGCAGAGACTTGTGATTTTCATTCATCATCCATATTCTAGAGGTTCTTTTACTCACGGTATACTTGACATGATGATGCATTTCTTATCATTACAGAGACATTGTTAACTCTATTTGAACATGCAATTGAGTTTAATAGAAAATATTCAACGGTTTGAAAGTTATTCTCATCGGAAGGTGACTACGCAGTTTCAAAAACTGTTCGTGCAACCATTTTCTAGGAGATACTATGATCAGTTTACTCGATATTAAACCTTCAAATTTTGCAAGCACATAGAAGGCATGACATAGAACAACATATGAAAATTTCAAAGCATGTGAAGTACTCTAACCTACTGAAAAAGCTATCGACTTATCTCGGCAACATGCTGTAAAAACGAAATAACATTCATAACTTGGATCTTTATGTTTAGTTTTCTCTAAGCCATAAATCTCATCAAATCTCATATATCTTACAGATTATATACTAAGAGACGTACGGGGGTCGATTCCCGACATATTCGACGGTACATAACTTATAAACATCAAAACAAGAAGGAATTAAGTGTTAGCATACCTAAATCCTTTAACTCTAGGTTCGATCTCTCTCTCTCTCTCTCTCTCTCTCTCTCTCTCTCTCTCTCACTGCCTAGCTCTCGCTCTCCTTCCTACTGTTGAGCTGCTGCTGCTCCTCTGCTCCTTCGCCTCTCCGTGGAGTCCGGACGGCGGCGACGGTGAGCTAATGCCCAGGCTGGTATATGGGTATGGCGGCAAAGTAGTGGAAAGTGTGGTGTTTGTGGAGAGAAAGAAGAAAAGACTTTGTGTGTGTGTTGGGGGCTGTTGTTACAGAAAAGGGGAGGAAGAAATGAGTCGAGGGTTTAGTTTATACTTGGGGAGTGTCCTGATTGTTTGCTGCTGCCACACGTGATTGAGGAGTTGGGGAGATGAGTGGCTGTGTTGCTTCCTTTCTTTTCTCAAATGATTGCCATGCAAAAGAAATGAGAGGGGAAGGGAGAGGTGGCGTAGGGAGGAGTTGAAGCAGTAGGTGTGTGATTGCAGAGTAATAATTATTGTGGTCTAGCTAAAGAAAATCAACCAGTAAGGTTTTAAAACTTTTCCTTATTCCCAAGAGAACTCATCTGATTCCTCTCAAATGATTACCATGTATATAATATAATATTATATACATATAATATTATATTATATATATTTATCAATATATTTCCTTCTTGAACCGTGGCTCGTCATTCCTTAGTCGAATCAAATTTCCGATCGAATATTCAAATAAAATTTAGTATTACGATTCTAACGAGTCCAATATTGGATATCAAATCCTAGATGAAATTTTCCTAAAAATAACGGTTAAATATATACGAGGTAATTGACATTATTAATTATGAATAAAAAATTTCGTTACATAAGATTAATTATTTCTAATTAATCTAAATAACATAGACACAAAATTATACAATCACATATTCACATAATCACATTTTCATATAATGAAGTAAATGAAATCATAGAAATAATTGGAACACATAGATTATGCAATGCATGAATAAATTTTAGACTCGTTAGCTATTTTCTAAAATAAAACCTCATAGGAACTTACAAGTAGAAATTTATCTTCTCAAAGACTTATTAACTTTTTCTTTTTTATGAATTTTTGAGAAATAGGGACCTTCTATAGTTATCTTATTCTAACTTTAATATTTATCTAGGGACGAAAATTCAGAATTTTACATCCTACCTCCTAAAAAAAATTCGTCCTCGAAATTACGTACCTCTAACGGGTAAGTCAGGGTATAACTCTTTCATTTTGGATCCTAGCTCCCAGGTGGCTTCTTCTTGTCCGTGGCGCATCCACTGGACCTTAACTAAGGGAATTTGCTTATTTCTAAGCACTTGAACTTTTCTATCGAGTATACACTCGGAGCCTTCTTCATAACTTAAGTCTTGACTGAGAACTAGATCATCGCGACGGATTATGTGTTTTGGATCAAACACGTACTTTCGTAGTTGCGAGACATGGAAAACATCGTGAACATCATTGAGACTTGGCGGCAAAGCTAACTTGTAGGCGACTTGGCCAATTCTTTCTAGGATCTCGAAAGGTCCTATAAACCTAGGGCGCAACTTCTCCTTCTTGCTAAAACGTATCACGCCTTTCGTGGGTGAGACTTTTAGAAAAACTTTGTCTCCAACTTGGAAACTTAGTTCAGTCCGGCGCTCATCAGCGTAGGACTTTTGTCGATCTTAAGCCTCCTTGATTCGCTGGCGAATTTGTTCTACAATCTCGATCATTTCCTGCACCATTGCTGGCCCTATCATCTTCCTTTCACCAACATCATCCCAGTGTAGTGGTGACCTACACCTACGTCCATATAGAGGTTCGTATGGAGCCATTTTGATGGTCGCTTGATAACTATTGTTGTAGGCGAACTTGATTAGTGGTATATGATTCTCCCATTGTCCTCCATAATCTAGAGTGACAGTCCTCAACATATCTTGTAGAACTTGAATTGTTCGTTTGGACTGTCCACCGGTCTGAGAATGGTAAGCGGTGCTAAACTTAAGATATGTTCCCAAAGCGTCTTGCAAGCTGGTCCAGAATCTAGAGGTGAATCTTGAGTCTCTCTTAAATATGATCGTATTAGGCACACCGTGTAATCGCACTATCTCCTTAATGTATAGTTTCGCAAGCTTATCCAAGCTCCAAGTCATTTGTACAAGTAAAAAATGTGCTGACTTAGTTAATTGATCAACGATGACCCATATTTCCGTATTTCTGTGATTTGACCTAGGCAAACTTACTACGAAATCCATGGTGATATTTTCCCATTTCCACTTAGGTATGTCAAGAGGTTGCAAAGTCCCATAGGGTCGTTTGTGAAGTGCCTTGACTTGTTGACAAGCTAAACATCTCTCTACGTAGGCGACGATATCTTTCTTCATGCCTTCCCACCAGAAACTTTGTTTCAAGTCCTGGTATAGTTTTGTTCCTCCTGGATGAGCTGTATAAGGAGTGTCGTGAGCCTCACTCATTATTTCTTTTCTTAAGTTCAAAGAAGTCATCATGCGGTTGGAGATCAACATACCCTCTACTAGAATCATAGTAAGTAACTTGGTCAGGTAAAGAAAGGAAGAGTGATCATTGTTAGGAGGAATTCCATATAAAGAGAATCATCATGATCAAACAAAATTTTTTATGCTGTGCGTAGTTGGTCCGTAGGCAATGTAGATTTGACGATAATTTTGAATAATGAGCATTAGGTTGGGGACTTAGTCATAAAGTTCGATCTCCGACAAAGATTGTTAACTAAGGCTCACCCTTCATGAGGGCGTGATAGTAACGTAGAAAAAAAATGGTTTGCCTCGAATGAGGACATTCAAATAGCTATGACAAGAAAACAAGTTGTCTTTTTACCTTTGCCTATAATTAGGATTGCCTCCTAAGGGACCTTCATACATTTGAAATTAAATTGGCTTTTCAAGAGGAAATGGCTTAAACGTATACATGTGCTGATAAAAGAATTATGACTTACTTAGCGTATAGTCATACACATGCCAAGGTGTGTCGTGAAAAGGGTTGTATGGCGACACACATCAAATTGGACAAAAATGCTCAAGATTAGACAGTCATTGATCAAGAGGTCTAGGTGATATCTAGCTAAATTAACATGTCAGAAGGATTAACGCTTTTATAGAAATTTTTTTGGTGCGTTCATACACTATTAAGAAAAGCATTTCTCATTCTTATATCGCAAGGTGTGTTATAGAGGCAAGTATTTGGATAACACACATCAAATTTTTAGGTAAAGAATTAAACTTTTTATGACTATTTGTCAGGATGTCAAGAGAAGTTTAATAAATTTTAGATTGTAAAAGGGCTTGTACCCCCACGCTAAAAAGAATTGAGATTCGATCGAATGAAATAATCGAGTCATGGAAAAAAATCATCATTATCAAGAAAATACTTGTGTGGATAACCAAGAACATTTCTTCACAATGGATTTAGTAAGGACTTTCGAAGAGTCGTGTTGGATAGATCATCACATCAAAAAAGGATGTAGAAGATGGTTGGAATGCAATTGAAATATTAGCTTTAGAGTACCAAGATAGGAGTATGGTTTCGTATGTAATCTAAAAGGGTTACTAAGTAGCTAGGAGCTAACTCAACTTATAGCTTAAAAGTATTTCAAAGGGAAATCAGAAAAGAGTTTGACCTAACTAATGGAGGCATCTTAAAAGTCGAGTTTCTTATTTTCAACAACAAAGTTTTTCAAGGAAAGATGGAAATGGCTAGCCATGAAAAGTGTACGGAGGGGACACATTAAAATTCACATCTCTACATCGCACTAAAGGAGTTGGAGTAGGGAATTATAAATTTTAAAGTACTTAAGTTGCAAAACAAGTTATCCATCTCTAATCATTGCGCAAGTCGTTTGTCGGAAAACAAATCTTATTACTATCGCATTCAACTATATTTCAGTATGTTTCGGTTGATCATACTTGGACACAGCTTCACGATGGTCATCAATAGCTTTCAACGCCGTCAATACCTAATAATCATACACAAAATCATGGTTCTTGTCGTTCATATGTTTCCTCGCAATGGTAAAGTCGCATCATGGCGTAATATATCATATAACAACATATATGTCAGTGTTTTCACTCAGTCTTTGTCTTCTATGCACTCAACTTCTGCCTTCGTGACTATGATTTCTATCTCATTCTAGTTTTCCTCTTGCCTCTACCAAATCGTAGATCAACGTTCATTGTTTTTCATCTATTACTAAACCATCTTGAATTAGGATGATTTTTATACTTTATTGAAGGCACCCATGTCCTTGCTTAGTTTAAATGAAGTCGAATGGACACAAAATGTCAGAGAAAGAAAGATGGCATCACTTTAAGACCTCTACACGACTAATAATTGCTTTTTCTATAGCATACTCATCATGTTCTAGTCTTATGCCATACTCATCATAAGTCTTAGACATTCATATACGTTGAGAGGTCCTACCACGACAACTTATTCGTATAAAAGTCTGCATCCTAACTTGATATTGAACTCTGAGTAATCAACTATGTCATAGCATCGGAAAATCCACTACGTCAATGTACTAAGTTAGAGAGTTAATATATTTAACAATCTCTATGCTTTAAAAGCTAAGTTCAGGCTAACCGAGTCGTAACTCGAAGTAATTGTTTATTTCTTTCCTCTCAAGGTTTGAACACCTACTCGTAGTTTGATTTATATAAACACTACGCCTACTTACATAGGTCAACTAGGAGTTCCTTGTTCAGTTTACAAAGCGATAGTCATAGGTACTGAGTCCTTAACTTGTTCTCGAAACTCGAGCCACTCAGGATATTGAATACATCCGTGAATACATCCATCGCATTATATTAAATACATCCATTATAAAAGGATATTACTTTTCACATTTAAAGGGCATTTCATATTTCCATAGAAATCATTCTTTTTAAATCACATACCTTGAGTCGACGTGGAGCTGAGTGATGGGGTATCCAATATCTTTACCTTTTGACTAAAAATTTCAATTGATGACTATTTTAGGATTGGATATGAAGAAAAAGAATATTTAACTTTGAATGAAGAAGAGTACTATTTCAAAGTTTTTGAATTGGTTTCTTATTTTTGGGTGGAAAACTTAGCAATTAGAAAAGAGGTTGTCCATCGTGGGTTGGCCATCGTGGGTACCAACCGTGGGTGCCCACGATGGGCACCACCGTGGGTAGCCCACCACCGTGGGCAAACCCGAGAGTTGTTGTTTCCACCTGTTTTTTTCAACCATACTCAAACAATAAGCACACACTCAAAATAAGTTCAAATTAACTCGTGTTTAATTAAATAACTAACTACAAATAACACGATAAATATTTTTCAATTCCCAAAAAATATATTTATGTTTCACGGTAGGGACATTTCCTCGCATCATGATCATCAAGACGACAAATGCTATACTTTTTCTTCCACCGACGCCTTTGCCTTACCTGTTCTCCCTCGACCTCTTCTTTATCTTCAGGGGGGTTATTCAAGTCAACACCACTGAACGGGATGGATGATGTGCAAGTCTTTTTATTGTGGCCCTTTCCATGACACATACCGCACACTTGGGAACGTCTCACCATATTTTCTACTGCGGATCGTGCACGACTATCTTTTGGGCGCCCAGCCTGACGTACCTCATCCATAAGAAGACAAATGATTGCGGAGATCTCCAGAGGCACATTCCACTCATCTGGATGCGGCATTGGATTAATATGCTCCATATAAGTCTCTCTGAATGTCTCCTGTTTGAAATAACGACTTACAAAATCGTACACAGACAAACCATTACCTGCACGCCTGTTGAAATAAACAATTGTGTTACATATAAAAAAATTGATGTTAATTCAAAAATTTAAGATACACACAATATTTAGTAATTGAACATGTTACCTTATAGCGGCAACAACATGGCGACATGGAATCAAATCCAAATCCCACGCTCGGCACGTACATATCCAGGTTCTTAGATCAACGTTATAAGAAACATTTCTTTCTTCAACCATGTAAACATGTGTGGTGGTGTTACCTCGAGCTGCAAGGCAGGTACCGTGTTGCACGGATAAAAAAAGTTTTTCCAATGCGTTCTCTATCAACTCACGATCTCTCGATGCAGCTGCTTCTCACTTCTCATCGGTCCATTTCTCTATAATAAAACGATACATCTCAATCATCAAGTGCACCGGGAGACGCCTAGCCCATAGCATACGAGAGTTCAAACATTCGGCATAATTGGAGGTCAAGAAGTCATAGCGTCGGACCAGACACATACACTTAGCCCTCCTCTCCGGTCCAATGTCAGAAAGCCATCTGTGAGCTCCGTTGAGGCTCACTTGATGCAGTTTTGAGAACAAATCGTCGAACTCTTCGTGACGATTACAATATGCTGCGGCTTGAAAGATAGTGGCTACGTGCTTTCTGTAGGGCGTGAGATTTTTCTGAAGGTGATGGTAGCACAACCCGTGGAATGCATTCGGGTAGACGGCTCGAACTGCATTCCTAATGCTCAAATGCTGGTCACTCACAATCAGTAAATCATCTGGAGGGTTGTAGCATCTGCGTAGGTTGGAGAGAAAATATACCCATGACTCATCATTCTCCTTGGGACCGAGGCCAATTGCAAGGGGGAAGACATGGTTGTTCCCATCCAACGTGATGGCTACAAATAAAATTCTTCGGTTCTTTCCCTTAAGGTAGGTCCCGTCCACTACAAGCACCGGACGTAGACACTTATCAAACGCTCGAATACTCTGTCCGAGTGCCACAAATAAGTGACATAGCGAGCCCTCGACGGTCATCTCCAAGTCAAAAACAGTTTCCGGGTTATGCTGCTTCAACAAATATAGATACGACGGGATCTTCTGATACGACGAGATGTGGTCGCCATACGTATTCTCTATGGCTATTTCTCTCGTCCGGAGAGCGAAACTGTATAGAATGTTAATACCAAACACTCTACGCATCTCTTCCATCATCTCATTTGGCTTCAAAGTAACTGCCTCACTGGTCAATCTTATGGCAAAATAAAATGCAGCAACATCAGAAGATACCGACCGTGCAGCAGCACGATTCAAATCATAGTGACAGGTATGATCCAGAGATAACTTAGTAATTCTCCAAATGGTGCCGCCCTCAACAGCACAAATCCTAAAGCTGTAATTCTTTCTGCCAGTCTTGCATAGGAACGTCGTACGATTGCTAGCTGAACGTTTCGATCCACACTCCAAATAGTTCTCCAGATGATATATTCTAACAGTGATCCTCAAGTCTTTCTTAGACCTAAATAAGGCCCCCACTTCGAGTTTCGCACGCACTGGTGGTGGTTGCTCGACCTACCCTAATCTTCATGCGCTGTCAGGATCGGGGAATGGAATAATCCAATTGCGCATTGCGTGCAGATGCTCAGTCTCGCGTTCGGACTGATGGTCCGATGTGAAGTTCCGATGATCAAAACTATGTCCATTTGTGCCGGCTATCGCATCCAAGTAAGAAAATCAATAGATAGCGAATCAAGCAATTCTTTACGACGATCATCTGCTTCGTCTTCGGATGAACTCACCTCATCTTCTTCATTTTCGTCGTAGTCACCATCTTCATCCTCATCTTCCTCATCTTTTTCATATTGCTCATGTGAGTAGGGCATGCGGTTGTTAATGTCGTGGTGCTCAAATCCGGAGCTGTTACCACCAAAGTTAACTCCAGGGGCGGATGAGCCGCCGTAATCAACGTAAACCTCCGGATCGTCTTTCTGTTCAATTAACAAACGAAGTAACTCGATATCACTCCGCAATAAAACTTTACTTTGTTTTCGTTGCTCATGCGTGTCAAGTACCCCCACTCTTCACACCTCATTTCTTCATCTCTTCATCTACAACTTCTGCAACTCTTTCATCTCTAAAAAAAAAAAAAATGGATCCTAACAATCCCAATAATTCATTCTCGTCGTCGTGGTATTTCGACATGTCCGACGACCCTTTTACTTACACGGCGGCGGGGCTTGATTCAATCAACCTCAACACTCCGGCCTCCACCGAGTCCTATCCATCCTTCTCCCCTGACAACAACAACCCGACTACAAACACCGATAACACCGATAATCGCCTAATTATGCCACTGCTTCCGCCACAGCCCTCTGCCAAAGATCAAAGCTGCTCGGGCGTGACAATATTCCACCGACTGCAAAATTATCTCTAAGGATACGAAATACATGATGTTGGAGCAGCTCCACATTCACATGCAGATGGTGGAGGAGGTGAAACAATGCAGGGGATGGGCGTTATTTTTAATTTTTTGAGTTTTTTATAATTTTTAATTTTTTATTAATTAGTATTTTTTTAATTGTGAAGGCATGTAATTTTTTAATTTTTAAATATTAATGAAAAATTCGAATTATTGTATTAATATTAATTAATGTATTTTAATTTTTAATAAATATTATTTTTTAATATAAATTAATTTACTGAAAATAAGAAATTATATAATATTAAAATTAGAGATAGTTTGTAAACAGTTAATTTATAGGATACGTATCTTTAATCTGTATTTAGTGAAATGGGGTGTTAGAGATCGCTCCAAAAATTACAGATAATCTTATAACGGTCTAAAGGTTGCAGATAGGCTTACCATTTATCACCACGTAGGTGCTAAGAAACAGAGGTGGCAGCTTTATATGATGCATGTTGTATACGTGTAATCTTCAAAGACTTAATTTACTCTCCACGTCCCCAATATAACAGAATTATTATTAATCTCTCTAAGCTTTTGTAGCGGTCCTCATTTCCATCCATCTACTGCTAACAATTAACAAGAGATCGAGAGAGAAAGAGAGAGAGATGGCTTCGAACCTAAAGCCGGCGTATGCGTACACGGTTGTGTACGTGAAAGATGTGGCGAAATCTGTGGAATTCTACGGCAAGGCCTTCGGCTATAACGTCCGCCGCCTCGACGGTTCTCACAGGTAGGTATCCTTAATTAATTTGTCCCTTTCAATTGATTTTGTTGTTTTTTTATTGAAAGATTTAATTAGGGAAATATGTATATGTATTAATTGTAAATGAAATATTATAGCATATCATGATGATGTGTGTAGATGGGGGGAGTTGGAGAGCGGGGCGACGACGATAGCTTTTACGCCGGCGTATCAACACGAGACGGATGACCTTACCGGAACGGTCAAGCTCCACCAGAGAAATCCTGTCGAGGTTTGCTTTGATTATGCCGACGTTAATGCTGCCTTTAAGGTATGTGATATATCCATTTTTAATTACGTCTGTAATAATTCAGCAACATATAATTTAATTGGTGAGGATGCAGAGAGCGGTGGAGAATGGGGCGGAGGCGGTGGCGGAGCCGGAGGACAAAGAGTGGGGCCAGAAAGTGGGGTACGTGCGAGATATCGATGGCATCACCGTCAGATTGGGAAGCCACGTTCGTTCCTAGATTAGTTGGATACTAATTTCTTGATGTAAATTACCCAACTCCCACCATAAATATTAAATAAATTGATTCAAGTGGGTAGGGTAGTTATATATAGTCAGCAGTTTTATATAGTGTAGATAATCTTTTTTTATGATTACAGTTTATTTTTGAAAGTTTTTGTTAAAAGAAAAAAAGGAAAAAGAATCGCTTCAAATTGATGAAATTCTAATTTAGACGCGTTACAAATTAATTTTATAATGTGCAATGATTATATTATTTCTTGAGTTATTTAATGGAAGTGAAGTTACTTCATACAATGACTCGCTCATGATAAAGGGTTAGAACAATTTACAGATTTGTATCGACTCGTATTTCATTCCATGAACAAAAAAGTCAGCAAAAATAGTGTGTTTACTGGATTCTTTTCTTGAGAGATTTAACAAGGGTTAATTGTCTATAATAATTTTTTCACAGATTTATAATTTTAGCATAATTTTTATTGGCAATTCAAGGCATGATCTTTTAATTCATTATAAGGCATATTTTTAAATTTCAGTGATCGGAAAGACGTGTAATTTTTTAGTGATGTGATATTTATTTATTTTTGATGTGGCATTTAAATTGAGTTTAAATTTAAATTATTAAAAAAATAGTATAATATAAGAAAAGATAAAATTATTTCGTTAAAATAAATATAAATGCACATCAGTAATGAGTCAAATGCTACATCAAAAATAGTTAAATGTCACCTCACTTGAAAATTACACATCATTTTTTCGATCACCGGAAGTTGAAAATATGCTATGCATTGCAATGAGTTGAAAGATCATGTCTTGAATTGCCAATGAAAAAAGATCATGTTAAAATTATGAATTTGTGAAAAGATTGTGCCTTTATAGGTAATTAACCCATTTAACAATTATAGCACTTCTTATATGGTAATTTGAAAATATAATACTTACCTAAATCGGTTTATTTTCACAAAATTAGGTTTATTTTCACAAAGTTGATCGAATTATGGCTAGCCATATTACGGCTAAATAGATCTCTGTCTTAGATCTCTGCCTCTGGAGCTGCGGCGGCGGTCCGCGATTGGCGCAGCAGCAACATAGATCTGGTCCTGCGATTGGCGGTCCGCGATTAGCATAGCGGCGACATGGATCGGTGCGCTCAAGGACCTGCCTAGGCCGATGTGGATCCTGCTGTTGGTGACGTGTTTCAACTGGATTGCGTGGTTCCCGTTCCTTCTCTTCGACACCGATTGGATGGGGAAAGAGGTGTACGCGGCACCGTCGGCGAGGGGAGGTTGTACGACCGCGGCGTACGTGCCGGCACGTTGGGGCTGATGCTGAACTCGGTGGTGTTGGGGGTGTCATCGCTCGGGGTGCAACGAAGGTTGAGACGATGAATGATCGGAGAGGACAGGGTAAGTGAAAAGGAGAACTGAGAAGACGAGGTGTTGAGAGAGAAATGGGGATATCGACGCCATTGATGAGATCTGAGAGGTGGATTGGAGCTAGAGAGTGAGTGGAATAGTATTTGACTCGATGAGAGAGAATGAGTTGCGGATGAGTAAAAAAAAATTGTGATTTCACAGATAAATTTTCGTGATTCACATGATAATAAATGTATTCCCATTTTTTCTTTCCGCATTTTAATCGGATAATTGTAGTAAATAACAACGAGTTTCGTATCCTTAAGGACTATTTGATCGAACTTTGGTAGAAATGAAATTCATGCACTCTCCTACTATTCAAATTCTAAGATTGTCATGATTCATGAGATTTTTAAACTAAAAAAAAAAGAAATTGACAAGGAAGAGCAAACAAAGAGAAATTAAATAATTAACAAATAAAAAGAATAATGTAAGAAAGGGTTGTAACTAGAGACCTTGCTAGACTAAAAACAATGGGAAATTTAACTATTGATTCATTCAACCATTTTAATCCAATTTTAGTGAAGGAATCACTAACATATGCACCATCTCTCTCTCGACAAGAACATGCAAGTTGATCAACTATTTGCCTATCTCGATTAAGACTCTAGACAAGGCGTTGACTCCCAAAAGCACTCGAGATTTATAACCTTCTATAAATTGATTAACTTCCGCTAAAATCCTTAATCAATCATACCATGCAAACTTAAATTCAATGATCATAAAAATCGATTAAGCATTTTTACGAACACTAGGCATGCTAAAATAGAGACCACCTATTCTAACATGAGAAACAAACACCAAGAAGCATGGACTACAAATTAGAAAGCAAAACAACATCAATAATCAAATTCCACCATCCAATAAATCACACAAGTCCCCTAAAACCAACTAAAAGAATTTAGCTAGACATAAGAAGAGAAATATCAATAGACAAGAAGTACTAAAACATGTTAAAAACGTAAAAAGGGCAAAATAGGAAGTTTTGGCACGAAATGTGCTAACCGGCGGTCCAGCTCTAGGGTGCCGGTTAGCATTAAGGCACGAAAATTTTCCAGAAACTTTCTACGGCTCACCGGCGGTTTAAACGTGCTAAACGGCGGTCTGACCTTGAACCGCCGGTTAGCCCTTTCGACCGCCGATTGGCTCTCCAAGCTCATTTCGTCCGACTTCTTCACTTCTTCATTCCTACTCTTCAATTCCACTCTTCCTTAAACATCCACTTTAGCTTAGAAAATCTTATTTCACCTACACACAAGCAAAAACTTCACCAAACGTGATACAATTCCAAAATAGATAAATTCATATCAAACAAATCACGAACTCGGCAAAAGTTAAGCAAAAAGTGGTAGTAAACACGTTTAGTTGCTACGAAAATGAGTGTTTATCACTTTGCTATAATTCACAGTGGATACTTTTGTGATTCATAACTAATCTTTGAGATTTACAATTTTTTTTTGTTATTCACAATTTTTTTTTTGTGACTATCGGTAGCAGAGGCTAGGCAGATTTTTTTTTGTTGAGTCACGTTTTTTTTTGCAACTCACAAATTTTTTTTTGTGAGCACCTGCGATGGCGCCGCCGCAGCGGTGGCGGCAGACAATAAGCGGAGGTTTTTTTTTGTGAGTCACAAATTTTTTTTTGTGATCACCGGCGGCGGTGATGGCGCAGCGGCTTTTTTTTTGGGAGTCACAAATTCTTTTTCGTAACCAACGGCGGCGGCGTGACAATTTTTTTTTTTTTTTGGTGAGTCACAAAATTTTTTTATGACCACCGGCGGTGGCGGTGGCGTGGCAGTATTTTTTTTTGTGAGTAACATTGTTTTTTTTTGTGAGTCACAATTTTTTTTTGTGACCACTGACAACGGCGGTGGCGCAACGGCCGAAAGGCGGTGGCGGGAATGGTGGAAAAGTTTGAGTTTGGAATTGAGAATTGTGAAAAACTATAAAATCACCAAATATTCTTTGTTATTTGGTATAATTGGTAATTTGATAAAAGATGTAGGGGGATAAAAGTCACAAAATACTAAAATTTTAAAAAACTAAAAGAAGTACTACTCCATCCATTCACGAAATGATGCCTCATTTCGTGTCCGACACGGAGATTAAGAAAGCTAATAAAGTTATTTTGAGTGGGTAAAAGTTACTCCCTTTGTCCTTTTTATTTGTTCCCATTTGAGTTTTGGAATTAAGAAAACTGAAAAAAATGGTAGTTGGTGGA
>CM055956.1:83345976-83380944 GCA_029490685.1 Schizonepeta tenuifolia
TCCACCAACTACCATTTTTTTCAGTTTTCTTAATTCCAAAACTCAAATGGGAACAAATAAAAAGGACAAAGGGAGTAACTTTTACCCACTCAAAATAACTTTATTAGCTTTCTTAATCTCCGTGTCGGACACGAAATGAGGCATCATTTCGTGAATGGATGGAGTAGTACTTCTTTTAGTTTTTTAAAATTTTAGTATTTTGTGACTTTTATCCCCCTACATCTTTTATCAAATTACCAATTATACCAAATAACAAAGAATATTTGGTGATTTTATAGTTTTTCACAATTCTCAATTCCAAACTCAACTTTTCCACCATTCCCGCCACCGCCTTTCGGCCGTTGCGCCACCGCCGTTGTCAGTGGTCACAAAAAAAAATTGTGACTCACAAAAAAAAAACAATGTTACTCACAAAAAAAAAATACTGCCACGCCACCGCCACCGCCGGTGGTCATAAAAAAATTTTGTGACTCACCAAAAAAAAAAAAAATTGTCACGCCGCCGCCGTTGGTTACGAAAAAGAATTTGTGACTCCCAAAAAAAAAGCCGCTTGCGCCATCACCGCCGCCGGTGATCACAAAAAAAAATTTGTGACTCACAAAAAAAAACCTCCGCTTATTGTCTGCCGCCACCGCTGCGGCGGCGCCATCGCAGGTGCTCACAAAAAAAAATTTGTGAGTTGCAAAAAAAAAACGTGACTCAACAAAAAAAAATCTGCCTAGCCTCTGCTACCGATAGTCACAAAAAAAAAATTGTGAATAACAAAAAAAAATTGTAAATCTCAAAGATTAGTTATGAATCACAAAAGTATCCACTGTGAATTATAGCAAAGTGATAAACACTCATTTTCGTAGCAACTAAACGTGTTTACTACCACTTTTTGCTTAACTTTTGCCGAGTTCGTGATTTGTTTGATATGAATTTATCTATTTTGGAATTGTATCACGTTTGGTGAAGTTTTTGCTTGTGTGTAGGTGAAATAAGATTTTCTAAGCTAAAGTGGATGTTTAAGGAAGAGTGGAATTGAAGAGTAGGAATGAAGAAGTGAAGAAGTCGGACGAAATGAGCTTGGAGAGCCAATCGGCGGTCGAAAGGGCTAACCGGCGGTTCAAGGTCAGACCGCCGTTTAGCACGTTTAAACCGCCGGTGAGCCGTAGAAAGTTTCTGGAAAATTTTCGTGCCTTAATGCTAACCGGCAGCCCTAGAGCTAGGGACGCCGGTTAGCATTAAGGCACGAAAATTTTCCAGAAACTTTCTACGGCTCACCGGCGGTTTAAACGTGCTAAACGGCGGTCTGACCTTGAACCGCCGGTTAGCCCTTTCGACCGCCGATTGGCTCTCCAAGCTCATTTCGTCCGACTTCTTCACTTCTTCATTCCTACTCTTCAATTCCACTCTTCCTTAAACATCCACTTTAGCTTAGAAAATCTTATTTCACCTACACACAAGCAAAAACTTCACCAAACGTGATACAATTCCAAAATAGATAAATTCATATCAAACAAATCACGAACTCGGCAAAAGTTAAGCAAAAAGTGGTAGTAAACACGTTTAGTTGCTACGAAAATGAGTGTTTATCACTTTGCTATAATTCACAGTGGATACTTTTGTGATTCATAACTAATCTTTGAGATTTACAATTTTTTTTTGTTATTCACAATTTTTTTTTTGTGACTATCGGTAGCAGAGGCTAGGCAGATTTTTTTTTGTTGAGTCACGTTTTTTTTTGCAACTCACAAATTTTTTTTTGTGAGCACCTGCGATGGCGCCGCCGCAGCGGTGGCGGCAGACAATAAGCGGAGGTTTTTTTTTGTGAGTCACAAATTTTTTTTTGTGATCACCGGCGGCGGTGATGGCGCAGCGGCTTTTTTTTTGGGAGTCACAAATTCTTTTTCGTAACCAACGGCGGCGGCGTGACAATTTTTTTTTTTTTTTGGTGAGTCACAAAATTTTTTTATGACCACCGGCGGTGGCGGTGGCGTGGCAGTATTTTTTTTTGTGAGTAACATTGTTTTTTTTTGTGAGTCACAATTTTTTTTTGTGACCACTGACAACGGCGGTGGCGCAACGGCCGAAAGGCGGTGGCGGGAATGGTGGAAAAGTTTGAGTTTGGAATTGAGAATTGTGAAAAACTATAAAATCACCAAATATTCTTTGTTATTTGGTATAATTGGTAATTTGATAAAAGATGTAGGGGGATAAAAGTCACAAAATACTAAAATTTTAAAAAACTAAAAGAAGTACTACTCCATCCATTCACGAAATGATGCCTCATTTCGTGTCCGACACGGAGATTAAGAAAGCTAATAAAGTTATTTTGAGTGGGTAAAAGTTACTCCCTTTGTCCTTTTTATTTGTTCCCATTTGAGTTTTGGAATTAAGAAAACTGAAAAAAATGGTAGTTGGTGGAATAAAGATGTATTTGAGGGGTAACTAGTGGTGGGCCCATATTGAATAAAGATAGTGATAAAGTGAAAAAAGGTAGTGATAAAGTGGTAGTTGATGGAATAAATGTTGTTAGTGGTGAGCCCATAGTGAAAAAAAAGGTAGAAAATAGGATGAAGAAATAAGGGTATATTTGTAAATGCGTTCAAATGGGTACAAATAAAAGGAACAAAAAAATATAGTAAGTGGGAACAAATAAAAAGGACGGAGGGAGTAAAAAGTAGGAATAGTGAGATAATGACAAAAAATAGGTGATATTAACTAAAAAATAGGAATAAAGTTGTTGTGATGATAAAAAAGTAGTAAAATTGGTGTGAGGTGGGTCATCAATGAAAAGAATTAGTAATTTTAATAAAGTAATAAGGGTATATTAATAAAATTAACGAAACAGAGCATCATTTAATGAACGCAAATAAAAAATGAAAACAGGAATCATTTGATAAACGCATGAATTATAATTTAAAATTATAATATCAAAAGTCCTATTATCCTTTGTCTCTTCTTTCTTTCTTCTTCTTTCCCACCAATATCATCATTTCGTTTCATCAGTTCCAATTTTGAAGGAGTTCTCGACATTTTGTCAATTCTTACACACTATGCATAATTAATAAACTAAGGTAAGGAGGAATTGTATCTATAAAACCAACCGAAAGGAACACAACTGAAGCAATTAAAATTGAAGAAGAACAAACACACACACACACACACACACATATTATGTTATCGTCAGATTGATCACATAATAATTAATATACTGAGGCAATGACAAATGTAGATGGTGAAAGGTTCTATTATCCTTGAACGGGCCAACGCCGATGCGGATCAGCTATCCAAAAGCTCCGCCTTTGTTCGGCGGTGGCTCCGCCGCCCTCTGCGCGGTGGTTCGTTTCTTCTTGTGAGAAAATATGTTGAGAAGCAGAGATCTCCAGCCTGACCTGTTTGTGTTGCAGCGCCGGTACCGGTGGTCTTCGGCATCATTGGGAAGGCGCATCGACTGGGAGAGCTTCTCGTAACCGGTGACACGTGCCACGTCGGATGCCACCAAGGAGCTGCCGCACCTCCGCAACGACGAGCTTTCCTCCATATTCTATTCTCAATTTCAATAACGTTGAGAAAAATTATGATGAAATTGACTCCCTTACCATTAATACTGCATTTCATACATCACATCATATGTGGATTCCTTTAGCTCTTGTCCATGGTAATGTGAAAAATGTTCTTATTATGTTATGTCAGCTACATATGTGGGATGCAACTATTATATAGTGCAAATTAATGGTCAATATAAAAAAATAACGAAATAGTGAGAGTCATCTTCCTCTTTCTCTAATTATTTTTCCACCAAAAGAGTGTGACTGACAGAACTCAACTAATCCATTATTATTGGTCTTTTTATTTGGTTAAGTTCTAATCAGAGGTTTGGTTGTTTGGTTCCAACTTTTTTATATATACGAGTGGCCCAGAATTAAAATGAGTATGATTAGTTAAAGTAAGATTTTAATTTATACTATTAGTATTAAATATTTTAATTCGCCACAATTGTCGACTTGGTTACTGTTTCTGCTCTACCATAAGAATACAGCTGGAGAGTGGAGACCCTCCTTACACATATTCTATCAGAATTAGGGGTCATCTCATCAAGAAAATCACCTGTAAACAAGGGTGAATTCAATAATGTACTACAAATAATATAGTCGATTCGACGACATTCAAGTAGAAAAAGTCAAGGATAGGGAATCGATCAATAGAAAAAGTCCCTCAAGCATTCAAGCAAATCTCATGATTCATCATTACCCGAAATTGTAGCATATCCTCAAAGATGCAGTCTTTTAATAGGCTTCATCTAAACAAAAGTTAAGAGCCATGCAAATATGAAAACAATCACCAGTTAAAAGTCTCCGAGGGGCGAAACAGAAGATTCCGGTGACACCACAAATCTGCATTCTGTATACCAAACTTATTAAAATGTATGAACAAGTGCAAGCACCGGAGCATCTTACTTGGATCTCTTCCCCTCCTTTTTCTTAATGACCTCGTCGATGTACATGATACCTTTGCCTTTGTAAACTTCAGGAGGTTTACAGCTTCTAACGGCAGCAGCAAATTGATGCACCCGATCCTTGTCGATCCCGGTGCAGCATACTACATTGTTTTTGAAGCAAAACACACGAACCGCAGGGGGCACAGCCAGTTCGACCTCATGGCTGTAACCAAGTTTTAGGTATAACAGACGCCCTTCCGCCTCTGCTCTTGCTTTGAAACCGACTCCAACAATCTTAAGAAAGCGGAAGAACTTGGCTTCCATATAGAATGATATCAATCACCTGAAATCGGCGATTGAGGCAAGTCAAGAATAAGCAAGAACAGCAGTATATAGAAGAAATTAAAAATGGCTTATGATATTTCATTTAAATAAGGGAAAATGAGAAACAAGAAAACTTTAAGTGAAGTTTCTTCCTTCACTAAAATCTCCTCTGACCTAAGTTGCATCAAAAAACTATTTTCTAAGATTTGGTTCAATATTTGTCTACCTCATTAAACCAACAGAGGCAGATACAGTAGAGTGTGATTAAACGGAAATAAGTTTCCAAGCCTGAAAATTTCAATATGCCATTCTCATAAGATAACAATTTTACCTCACCTTAATCTCCACTAGCAAAACGAAAACGAAAGAAAGCTCAAATTCAGCACAAAAAAAAAATTCAATTGAATTCATAAATAAGCATTAATACAGTCAAATCAGAAGAAATATTGCATACATTTACAATCGCGACATTGTTATCAGACAGACAATTCATCAAACAGTTAATCCGCATGCCGTTTCCATAACACTTGAAAACAAATGGCGCCGAACATTCAAAGTGACGGTAACAAAAAATGCACAGCAAACATAACATTGAGAAATATTAAAAGAAAATGGATTGTCAATTTACCTGGGATTTTGCGTTTGTGTTGGAGGTTGGAAGGTGGAGAAACTCAAAGGTAGAAGAAACACTCTGCGAGGGCCCACCCCCACACTAATTTTTGATTAAGAGAGAGGTTCCCCTAATTTTTTCGTATCCCTTTTTATAACTTTATATTTTTTTATAATTGTTTTTATTTTATTATGTTTTTATCTTTTTCTATCTTCTACTCCCTTCGTATTTTAAAAATGTAATGTTTGCCCAAAAACACCGTAATTGAAAAAATGTAATGTTTCACTTTTTGGACTCTTATACCCCAAATCTTCCTCTATATTTACATCAATATGACATTACTTTCCCCTTAATTAACAAAACCTAATTAAACTAACCTAATCTAATTAACTTAATTAAAACAACCCATCCCAATTAAAATTAAAACCCAACCCAAAATCCCCAAACCCATTTCCATTTCTGCAGCCCAATTCCCCCAAATACATTGATCGACTCTCTCCCACCCCAAACCCTAAATCGGCGCAGCTTCCCTCTCTCGTGTTCTTCACTGATCTAGGGTTTCTCCTCTCACTCTCCCCCTCTCCACTCTCATCTCTGTACTTCTTGTGTCCCTTCACTTTTGTTGCGCCGAGCAATATGTGGACTCCCAAAACTGAGAGCCTGGTGGCAAAGCCACCTTCGCCGCCGCTCTGTGACGATTTTGAGAATCCTTCGCCGACGGTCTTTGACGAATCTCAGCCGCAATCTCCTTCGCCGTCGCTGTGTGACGAGTGTGGTGCTCAATCGCCTTCTTGGCCGCCCTTTCACTGCTCTGATACGCCTTCCCGGCCGGTCTATGACGATTCTCAGAGGCAATCTCCTTCTCCGGCGTTGTATGCCGAGTCTGAGACTCAATCTCCCTCTCCGCCGAGATTTCATGATTATATTCGTCAATCTCCGTCGTCGGCACTCTTGCCCGACGGATCTCAGGCAAATTCTTTGTCGGCGCCGTTCAGTCTTCCTTCGCCGCCGCTCTGTGACGAAACCGTGGTGCCGGAGTCTGAATTCCCAACCATCACTTGTCATTCTACACAATATCTGAGGGCCGGCATGGTGGCGGACACCCTGAGCTCGGTGCCGGTGATGCAGTGGGAGGATGAAGCTGACCTTCATCTCACCTACGAGGAGTGGGTGCATAAATACATTGCTAAGGGAATGCTTGTGGAATTTCGCTCCAGAAAATAGGTGCTTCTGTTTATGACTCTGCATTTCTGTATTTGCGCTTTCATTTGTGGGGGAAGGCTGGTGATGCCTTATTTCTGCAATTTATGATCCTGTGTGTATTTCTGTATTCGCGTTTTCATTTGTGGGGGAAGGCTGGTGATGCCTTATTTGTGCAGTTTATGCTCCTGTTTGTCCCTGTAAACTGTGTGTATTGACTTGATAATCAATTCAGTTCTAATGAATTGATACTGAATTGATAATCAATTCAGTTCTATTGAATTGATAATCAATTCAGTTCTATTCAATTGATGCTACACCTGTCTCTGCTGTTGTGCAACTGATATTGAATTGATACTACACTTGTGTCCCTATGTTGTGAAACTGATATTGAATTGATACTACACTTGTGTCTAAACCAAACTGAATTGAATGTGAAGTGTTGTCTTCTTGGGAGTTGTTTGATGAATCTTATTACTGCCACCCATATAATAAATTGTGTTATATGTTTGGAGGCATAAATAGGATGCAAAGTGAGTCAATGATGCAAAAACTGTTTCATTTAAGTAAGGCTGAGACTACATGCATTTACTAAACAACTGATCCAAGAGGTGAATTTACATTCCAAACAAAAAAACAGATACTTTTCATGTTTGTCCCTGTAAACTGATTAATTTCCAAAAAACTGTACCCTGTCCAACAACTTGATCTGCACAGAACTTTTCAGTCTTCTAAATGCATGTCTTCCACTGCTTTTGTGATGTTTTCACTCTGCACTATTATCCCTTCATCAACTCCATTCTCATTCAGATACTCTCATCCTTCTTTCGCAACACTTTCATCCACTAATATAGAATCAGGCAGTAAATGCTGTGTATTTATAGCTGTAAAGAGGCTGTCTGTATTCCCTGTATTCCCTCCCAACATTTTAGGGGGAAATTTGAATTTAGGATGTATTTTTCCCTCTCAATGCTGTAAATATCTTCTTCATTGTAATTCCAAACAGAAATGCAGTTTTTCCCTTCTTAATGAATTTTTAATTGAGTTTACTGATCTTCCCTCTTTTATTATTCATGTTTTAGGAATATTTGTGAACTTAATTAATTTATGTGCAATGGAATGGAAATAAACAAACAGGAAAAAGAAAATGATCAGAAATGAAAAAAAAGCAGGAAAAAAAAAACAAAAGCTGAAAAAAAAAAAAGACTGCCCAAATAAAAGAGTAGGAAGAAAAAAGGCATGAGGAAAAAAAGAGAAGAGGAAAATAAAGCAGGAAAAAACCAGGGAAAAAAAAAACGAGAGCTGAAGAAAAAAAAAAGAAATACTGCCCAAATAAAAGAGCAGGAAAAAAAACGCATGAGAAAAAAAAGAGAAGAGGAAAAAAAAGCAGGAAAAAAACTAGGAAAAAAAACGCAGAAAAAAAAATGCGTAAAAAATCACGAGAATGAAAAAAATCGAGCACGTAAAAATTATCGAGCAAAAAATCGACAAACATGAGTTGGTTATGTTATTTAATCTACAAATGCTAATTGTAATTAACAACCCTCAACTCCACTACCCTTTTGGTCATTTTACACCACTTTATACCAAAAAGTCAACTTTTCTTAATTTCCGCGCAAACAGTAAACCTTACATTCTTTAAAATACGGAGAGAGTATTTTGTTTTTTCTTCTTACAATAGATTACAGTCATGGATGAAAATTGCAACGGTGGTGATTATTGAAATTTGGTTAAATTTCTATTAGGCCAATCAGTTTGTGATCCGAAATTTAGTTAAATTTTTATGGGTTAATTGCCGCTAAATACCTTAACTTTTTTTTTCTAATTCTAATTTATAACCTCAACCGAAGATTCTACGTGACAATACCCAAATTTTAAATTCTTTCTCAATTTGCACTCCGACGAACCATTGCGGCCAAGAATCTCCTGACAAGTCATATACGTGTCGTTTTTTGCGTACATGGTACTAACATGGATGAAATAAGACTACATGGCAATTAAAATGACAAAAACGGCGTCGTTTTTATTGAATAAAATAATAATTAAATAAACAAATAATAGAATTACACATCAATAATGATCAAGTTATCAAACCCATTGCCATGTAGTTTGTCGGTCAACTCTCTCTCTCTCCCCTTTTCCTTCACTGATGAAATAAAAAACAGAGTAATGAAAAATGAACTCCACTCCAGCCAACGTCAATTCAAATCAAATTCGATTGAAAGAAACAGAACAATTGCAACATATAACTCGAATCACCCTTAATCGACATTATTCACATCATCACTTTCAATTAAATCAAGTATATGATAATCTCATCGCCGTCGTTCTTCCCGCCGCCATCATTGTAATTTCCATCCATGCCGGCGGGAGAAACACGCATACGGGTTCCTTAAATTCAAAGATTTGCTCATCTGTGGGCGTCGACCTAGAAAACGAGAGGAGACTCCAAGTAGAAACAACCTTTTCCCTCTGTATTTCGTGATTGAATCGAGGATTGGGGAGAGGGTCGTCGTCGACGTCCTCAAGAAGTGGTCGGGCTGAATTTGGGGACGGCAGCTCAGCACCTTCGATCAAACAAAAAGAGTTCGACGGTGGTGTAAGTAACTGGTGGCTGTGGAGGCTGTGTGGCAGTAGAGAAAACTAAGAGATGACGGGAGAGATGAGAGGATTGTGGTGGTGGCGGCGACGACGGTTGTTTAGATCTGGACTAACAGTGGCGGCGACGACGGTGGTTTAGATCTGGACTAACAGCGGCGGCGGGTCTGGGCTGGTTGTGGTGGTGGTGACGATAATGGTTAGGGTTTGGGCTGGTGGCGGATGCGGTGGTGGTGGCGACGATAATGGTTAGGGTTTGGGCTGGTGGCGGATGCGGTGGTTCGCCGGAAAATATAGCCACGTAAGCATTTTGGCTTGCCAACTCAGCAGCGATTAGAGGGTCTTTTGCTCCAAAGTGCAAATTGAGAAAAAATCTAAAATTAGAATATTATCACGCAAAATCTTCGATTGAGATTAAAAAATGAAATTAAAAAAAATTAAGATATTTAGCAGCAATTAACTCAATTTCTATGAAAGAATAAATGAATTGGGCCAATCAGTTTGTGATCTGGCACGTGCTAGGACTTACGATCTAACTTTGGACTAATTGGGCTGCGTTTACTATTTTCATTTTCCTTTGATTTTTTTTTTATCCTCTTCATTTATTTACGAAGTAAATTATTTTTCATTATTGTTATAAACAGCTGAAATAATAATGTAAACCGATCATTAGCACACAAAAACAAATTATTAATTAACCTGTAAACATGTAAAGATGCATCCTATTCCTAACCAATGCTGTAAAACCTTAGCTTAATAAGTGAAATCTAAACCTCCGATACAGCAACAGAGGAGAAATTCTTAAATGGGTGTACATGTAGTACACCCACTCTTCACATAATATTATTTTAATAATTTATTTTATATTATTAAAATAATCCCGTGTGAGGGATAGAACATGTACACCGTGTAAGAATTTCCCGCAACAGAGAAAGAAAAGGAAACAAAAACTATACGGCTACCAACAACTCATTAACATTTAATAAATATTAAATTCCGATAAACTGATGAGAGAGAAAGCCTCGATCACATCCCTTAGCAGTTCCATTGGATCAATTAGATGGTTTTTGATCTTCTAAATCCGATTTTGTGGATGTTGAGAATTTATCCTTCATCTGCATAAATAAGTACAATTACGAGGGGTTGAATATAACATTAATTCTAAACTGTGCAAACATAAGAAGAAGAAGAAGAAAAAAAAAAGTAGTAATGGGTAAATAATACTAGTAATAATTATAAAATTTGTAGTGAAAATTGATAATTACCGCGAGCAGCGTAAGCTTGAAGCAGTTCTTGTGGTCTTGCATAGGTGTATGGGTGAAAACATGCAATTGATTCTTGAAGTTGCCCCAAAAGCTTTCGTTTTCGTCATGTTGCTTCTTCCAACAAGAATTCGAAGCGGCGTCGTTCTGGCTCATATCAGTTGCCATTGTATATATATATATATCTATAAGTTAATCCCCTGCAGTATTGAACAAATTAGAAACGAGAGAGCGAGAGATGGAGCATTGGTGATTACCTTGGTGGTATTTACATGTATTTATACAACATGATGGATCGACTTGTTTTGCAAGAAATAAGGGTCATAAATTGGAAAAGCAGACAACATGTTATTTTTGTCTTGGGAAGAAAGTTAATCTGGGAAGCTACTTTTGTATAATTCTATAAATACGCACACGTTCTAAGTTTCTAACTAATAACGATCTACATCATAGTATTATCTACAAAATTAAATAAATTGATTAAGAAAGATGGTCAAAAAGGTCCCACCGAGACTTGAACTCGGGTTACTGGATTCAGAGTCCAATGTCCTAACCACTAGACCATGGGACCTCTTGCTTCCATAATGTTTAATCAATGCTAATTAACGGTTACAAAGTGGAAAACAAGCAAAAGGTGCATACCAAAACGGGAATCTTGCTATAATGCTTGAATCTTTATTCTTTAAGCGTTGAAATTTTGAATTATGAATTTTTTGAAAGAGTTGAATCAATTAAGTCAAGAAAATCTTAGATTTTCACAAATATAGTGGGTATATTTACATCTTCAATATATAGGAGCACATTTGCTATTTTATTTATGAGGAAATGCACTCATATGTCATTAGCTGAAATGTAATATCAGAAAAGATCATTAGTTCAAATTTTATCAATTTTTGTCATATGTTTACTTTTTGAATATTTATACCTTTATATTTTATACCTTATTCCATCCTAGTACACTCTCTCTCCTATTTTTTAACTTTGTTTTTCTCTTTCTTTTTTCTCTCTCTTCTTCCCTCAGCTTACGTCTTTCTCTCTCTCGTTTTTTTTTTTCTGTTTTCTTCTTCCTCACATTAATCTCTCTGCTGATTTCTCCATTGTTGATCGCTCTCCGTCATCGTGGTCGCCATCGCCATCGCCGTCACCGCTGCTACGTCGTCGTTGCGCCGTCGTCTCGGTCGACGTCTTGTTCGTCGTCGCCGTGTTTTCTGCTTTTGTGGTCGCGATTAGCTTCGTCGTCGCCGTCGTTTATATATTTTTGCTGTGATTTTTGCAGCAATTTGATTGTGATTTGTAGAATTTTTTGTATTTGTTTTTTTCTTATTCTGCAATTTTATTTGCGATTTTGTTGTGTTTTTTGCTTTAATTTTTGTTTAGAAAGTGTTACGGTGGTTCAATTGCAATTTTCCGGCTAATTTTGGTTGTGGCGTCAAAGCTATGGAGGTAAATTTCCGGTGACTGAATTTTCTGGTTCTGGGTTGGTACGTTTTCTTAATTGCGTACTGGTGCGTACCAAGTTTACCTGGTACGCAGTACATATTGATAAATACGTACCGCGTAGTTTAATTTGTTTTATTGGTACGTAGTATGTATTTACCATTACGTACCACGTGTACTTGGTACGCAATACGTAGGTTTGAATGCGTACCAAGTTTACTGGGTACGCAGTACGCATTTATTAATGCGTACCAAGTTTACTCGGTGCAGGTAAGGCCATCTTCTTTAGTGGTTGTGCATGGAGGATACTGAAAAGAGAACATTTATGAGGGTGGTAGGAAAGAGTATATTCCTATACCACCTAGTGATATAAGCTTTGAATCTTTCTTAGCAAAGCTTGAAGTTCGAATGAAGAAGGATAAGAGTATGTATATGTTTGATATAGATGGTTTAGTCCAGTCTCCTAGTGGTGAAACTATGAGAATGAAGATTACAGATGATTTCGAGTTGTCCTATTTGATGGATGTGTTGGAGTTTCCTACTGTATATGTGGCGGTTTCTCCCACGATTGATGAATCTCATAATAGTAGGAGTCCTTTAATTGATGATGGTGTGCGAAATAAAGACAGAACAATTTTGATGTTGCTTGTGATGAGTTGGGTTTAGATGGAATTGGTGAGAATGATGACCATGATGTTGGTAATAGCAATGTGGATGGTAATAGCGATGTGGGTAATGAAAGTAGTGTAGGACAGCATTTGTGGGTTATTCCCGGTGCAGCCCAGCAAGCAACTCTTCCGTCGGATGAAGTAGTTGCACCAGTTGTGCGTGTGGATGAGCTTGTTCAGGGTGGCACTTTTGTCGGAAAGAAGAAAATGAAGTCAACTCTTGGTTTATATCACATGAAAAAGCATCTCGAGTGTAAAATGATTCGATCAAACAAGGTGTACTACCATGTGAGATGCAAACTGGTAGAACGACGTGAGTTTGAGATACGAGCAAGTGCAACATCTAATTTATGGTGTATCAATCTTTTCACTTGTCACTCTTGTGTGGATGATTTGAGATATCACCATGATCCTAAGGTTTCATCTAGAGTTGTTGCTGCACACCTTGGCCCAAATTTTGGGGAAGATGGTTCGTGTCTTAGGCCAAAGGATATTCTATCACAGATACGAAGGGAATTTTGTGTGAATGTAAAATATTCTACTGCTTTGGCTGGTAAGCACCATGCTCTGGAACTTTCATTTGGCGATGCGGATAATTTATTTCAGGTTTCTCTATCATTTTCTATATTAGTCTCGCATAATTATTATTATTTGTAAATTTGGTACGATTTTAAAATTTCGTACCAGGTTTGCCTATGTATTACCGGTACATCGTGTACGATTTTACAAAATTGTACTCAATGTACCGGTAATACAGCGGTAAACCTGGTACGGAATTAATATTGCGTACCTAATTTACAATAATTAGTATAGTATGGTGTTACGTATTTATAAACACGTACCAAGTTTTACCAATTATGTTGGTACAATCAGTACGTGTTTGTAAACGCCTACCTAGTATGCAACTATATTACTGGTACATTCGGTACGTTTTTTCAAATGCGTACCATGTTTACCTAGCGTACTTTCATTGATTTTTTTTTTATTAATTGAGATAAATTCTTTCAGATGATTCCCTAGTTCTTATACATGTTGGAGAAGATGAATCCGGGTTCAATTGTGAACCTTCAGACATGTCAAGACGGTTTGTTTCAATATTGTTACTTTGCTCTCTCTACGTGCATAAGAGCTTTTCGTGCATGTCGGCATGTGATTGTCATTGAAGGTACACACTTGAAAGGGAAATACATGGGCATTTTGTTTGTCGCAGCTACGAAAGATGCTAATGAACAGATTGTTCCATTAGCATTTGGCATTGGTGATGTGGAGGATACTTTATCTTGGTCGTGGTTTTTGAAGCATGTCCGTCAAACGTTTGGTTGACCCCAGATTTTATGATAGTTTCTGCTCAACATCTGAGCATCAAGAATGTTATTGATCGAGTTTATCCTGACATACCTCATGGTCTTTGTACGTTTCATATACAGGGTAACCTAAAGACTTGGGGTACCGTTGTGACTGATCTATTTCATCTTGCTGCCTTATTTTTACAAAGTAGAGGATTATGTACATGAACAATTTGAAGGAGGCCTCTCGTGGTGGCTATGAAAAGCTGATGAGTATTGGTCCGAGCAGATGGTCTGTTGCACTATGCCCCGTGCGGAAGTTTAGGTTTGGTACATCCATCGCTGTAGAGAATATGAATTCAAGACTTCGGTGGGCTAGAAAACTTCCGGCATGTTCTCTTCTAGAATATTATCGTAATCTTGTGCAATCTTGGTTCTTCCAGCGGCGCACAAAATCTGGATTCAGAAATGAAGAATTATCGGTATACGCAAAAAGAGAATTAGGTATAGCTGTCGAGGCGGGGCGCTTGATGAGAGTTGAACCGATATCTGATACGAAGTTTAATGTCATTTCTGGAGTAAAAAACAATGTTATTGATGTTTCTTCCAGGAAGTGTTCGTGTCGGGCATGGGATCTGGACTTAATACCTTGCTCTCACGCTACTGCAACAATCAGGTGAAGTTGAAGTTTTATGTGTTGGTATTAATTGCATATTTGTACCTATTTTGTCAAAACTTCTTAGTACAACTGGTACGTAATTGTAAATGCGTACCAAGTGTACCTCATGAAACTTGGTACGCAGGTACGCTTTGATCAATGCGTACCTGGTTACTAAGTTCTGATGGAGTACACTTGGTACGTAATTACAATTACGTACCAAGTTTACTTATCAGAACTTGGTACGCCGGTACGCTTTTGCAAAAAACTTACCGGTGTACCAAGTTTTGATGAGCAAACTTGGTACGCATTTACAATTATTTACCAAGTTTTTAAGTTTTGATGCGGTCCACCTGGTACGCAGTTATAAATACGTACCATGTTTTCCTTCAACGAAGTTTTAATTTTTTACACATTTTTAGGTTTAAGAAATAATCCCCACTGCCATATGTTCATGAATATTATTCTACTGCGACGTGGCATGAGATTTATGCTGATGATGTGATGCCTATTCCGGATAAAGATTCGTGGTGTGTGCCGCCACATGTTGCTTCAAGAATTGTTCTTACACCTAAGGAACCTAAGCAAGCTGGACGACCATGTACAAAGAGGATTCCAACTGGATCTCATACCAAATGCAGTCGAGGGTGTTTGTGGTGTCATGAGAAAGGTCATTATATGAGTACATGCTCTCTAAGATGCCGTTTGATTAATTCGGAAGAAGAAGGGAGTAGCAATCAACCAAGCATCAAAACGAGAATCCGCAAAACGAAGAAATGTGGTATTTGTGGTGTTGCGGGTCATACTCGCCAAACATGTCAAGATCCACATAGATTTGGTTGATAATTGGAGATTTATTGATTTTTATTAAATGTGTACTGTTTATTAAATCCACATATGGGTGCATTTCCTCTTTTATTAATATTGTGTCAAATATTATTGTAAATATTGGTACATTTTTAAGTAAATTTTGGTACGTTTTGTTTAATTGATTACCTTGCGTACTAGAAAAACTGTTACGAAATTGACTAAAAACATACCGGCGTACCAAGTTTGGATGCGATACACCTGGTACGCATTTACAATTGCATACCAAGTTTGCTTATCAGAACTTGATACGCATTACCCAATGCGTAGCAAGTTTTTAAGTAAATCTTGGTACGTTTTGTTTAATTGCTTACCTTGCGTACTAGAAAAACTGTAACGAAATTATATTTGCGTACCGTGCGTACCATAATGCAATTACATACTTATCTTATGCATAATACCAATAAAGATAAAAAATATACATAGCATCAGTAGCATATACTAATAGTTATCCAAAATACACATTCAAAATATACTAATGTGTATGGATTGACAAAATAAAATCCATTCTGTACAAAATATTAACATCAATTCACTGTTCATTCATTGCCTTCATAGACTACATCGAAATCCATGACTTCCGGTGTCACTTCCCTTGTGTTATGAGCATAAATGGTCCTAGCTATGTGGTCTTTGTACTCCACCCAGTCTTCACGCTGTTCCAAATATCTTCGCATTGTTATTGGATTTTTTGAGATGAGTTGCTCCACATATTTGAGCGCATAGAGGCCACAATCATATCCATTATCTTGCTGGAATTTGTTTCTCTTCTGGCCCTTCTTTGGAGGAAAGCATAATTCCCACTGGCTGAATTGTGGATCTTTGATGCGATGCTCTCGGTAATATCCAATAGCCTTCATGATTTGTGGCATCGTTCTTGTCATTGGCAGAAATAGATCTCGTCGGTTATCAAAATGATGGTCCTCAAATGTATGTTCTTTGGAGTCATAGAGAGTTATCTTCTATTTTTGAGATCTATGAACAGGGTACCCCAGTGTTCCTTATAGAAACACAATGCAACTCCCTAAAAAAAATGAAACATGGTACGTTTTTGAAAATGCGTACTGGAAAACCAGGTATACTCGGTACGCATTTATAATATTGTACCGTGTATACCAAAATGCATTTGGTAAAACTAGTACGATTTTATCAATACGTACCGAGTGTACTTAGATTTATCGTTACGTGTCAATAAAATCGTACCTTGTCGCAGTCAACCTAAGGCCTTACGTTCTCCCCCGTGCTGGCTGAGTTGCTTCGGCAAACAAAAGCAACCTATTCATTTCATCTTCGAGGAAGACCTCATCAACATTCGGGTTAAAGATTTTGTGATCGTACGGATCAAAGGGATTGGGTCTCTTAGGTAGGTTGACCGAGTCGAACACATTCTCCACCGTTTCCTATAAATAAGTGTAAGAAATATAAATATATATACATGTTATCTGTGTAGAAGTATTACTGTAAACAATTAAAATCAGTTTAATTGGTTGAATTTACCATAAAATAACAAGATGTTACAGCAATCTTCGGGTCAACTTCTCCCAATCCAGCCATTGTAGGATTTGGCACGAGAACAGCAATGTAAGCCTCAATGTGTTCAATATCGAGCTGTCCTGTTGGATCCATGATAGACTGGAAACAGGTCTTCTCAACACCACAAAAGACTCCGACATTCCTCCTGTTTTCAATGAATATTAAATTAACTAAACTTGGTACGCATTAATAAAATCGTACCGAGTTTACCAATTCTACACTGGTACACCTAGTACACATTTACAAAATCATACTCAGTTTACCAATTGTAGAATGGTACACTTGGTACGTAATTTAAGAAATCGTACCGAGTTTTACAAAAATACATGTTACACCTGGTACGCATTGACAAAATTTTGAAGATGAAAAATTTGAAGATGAAAAATTGAACTTACAGTGGAGCTTCCTCTAAGTTCAACCAATGCTCGAAGGTGTGACGGCCTGGTCGTACGTCTTCCGGCAGAAATGGACTACGTAGAGGTGGAGCTGGGAATCTTCTTCGGATCGGCATCGGATTCAAGATGCGCACCGAGGTTTGTTGAGCAGCTGGTTTTTGTGCTGTTGGAGCTTGTGGGGGAGGTGGCCCTTGTGGCATCGAGATTTGTGGAGCTGCTGGTTGTTGTGCTTCAAATTGTGGACACGGTGTGAATGGAGTAGCTGAAGCTGCATTTGGTTGAAGAATTTTATCTTGCAGAGGCGTAAATTAATCAGTTTCCAGGAAGGTGTCCCACAATAAGTTGATTTGTGTGTCCGTAAATTGATCGCCTGCCTGTTCAGGGGCCTGCTTGAAGAAAGAGAAGTATTGGTACGTTTTTCCGAATTTCGTACTAGATTTATATTGCAAACTCGGTACACTCGGTACGTTTTGAACAAACGCTTGTGAGTACGCATGGTACGTTTTTATGAAAAACGTATCGTGCGTACGCGTGGAAACAGGTACGATTTTATATATCGTACCAGGCGTACCCAATTACAATACAGATCAATCAATTAATGAAAAATAATTCATCAAATATATTACAAAGTTACATCTTCAAATAAACAGGAAAATAAATGTTTGTTCATAACATGAAAAATAAAATAAAATAGATGCAATTGTTTATGTTATCACATCATGAAATTGTTCAAATTTTGCTATGCATCAACTCAAGATGCATCTTGTACCTTATCATCTTCTAGTGCTCCTCCCTCCTTCTCCTTGATCGTCTTGTCGCTTTCGACGGTTGATGCTTCTGTTTCCTCTTTCTCTGCGCTTCTCCTATCGCCATCCACCGCTACTGTCTCATGTGCTAGCACTTGCTCAACGGGGATGCTGCCGGAGTTTGCTGCTGCTTCTACTGCTGCGTTGTCGATGTCTTGGTGAGGAGAGGCTGGAGACATATAATGTGCACTCGTGAAGGGTTGGTGATGGTCCCGATACGAGTTCTGGTGTATGGGGTGGGGGAATACACCAGATAGGAATTTTAAAAACAACCCCCTGAAAATTACCACAACTGAGTAAGAGGACTCAGTTGGAATCACAACTGAGTAAGAAAACTCAGCTGGAAGAGTGGTGCTGTGCGGAATGTGGTGGAAACAACAATAACTCGTATAAAACAACTCACGCTCAGATGCAAGGTCGGTCAACAACCAAATCAGTTGAAATGTAAAGATGCAGTTTTGAGAGCTGATTAGATGGTCAGTTGGATATGCAAAAAGTAACTGAACAGAAAACACAACACAAAGGAATTACGTGGTTCGGAGAGAACTCCTACGTCCACGGGGAGTTGTGAGTCCACACAACTCAGTCCAAATTCTTTAGGACAGCTACCACAAAGCTTACGCGGGCTTTGCAACCGTACAGATAAGTTTGCGGGTACTTATCAACCTTTCTACTGAATTTCGGGAAGAGCAGGATCCTAACAACCTTTTTAGGGGATGTGTATAAGGGTGGGTTTTTCAACTACTAGCTCTAACACAGAAGTGAGCTAGGATCTAAGCTTGAACAAAGGAAGACTCAAACTAAGATCGAAAACACCAAGACAGATTCTAACTCTCTATGAACTCTCAACTGGTGATGTTCTTAGAGATTAATTGCAGTTTAGCTTGTGTGCAGTATATTGTCGTTCTTTCGCTCGTCTATCTCTCTACTCTGTCTTCTCTGTGTTCTTTTTTTATGAATGAATGAATGCCTCTATTTATAGGCGGTGAGGATCAACTAGCCGTTGGAAGAGCCGTTGATCTCTGTTCTATGAAAGCGATGGCTTGTCTCTCATCTCTGCAGATTTTCTCTATTTGGCAACTGTGAACTTCTGCTTTACTTCTGAGACAACCTTGTGTTGGGCCAAATGAGGTAATGACAGAACGTCAAACCTTCACATGACTTCCTATTTGAAATTCAAATTTCAACCTTTGTCTTTCAACATTGGTTAGTCGGTTGAGACGTTTGATCTTCATCTGAGTGGTCTTCAGCTGATGTTCCATCTGATCACTACCTTCATCTGACATTCTGTCTGAAGAGGAACAGTTGAACCCTCAGCTGCCTTGAGCTTCATGTTGTCGATCTATCAGATTGAGTCCTGCAACTGATGTTCCATATGAACAGTTGGTTTGAATGCTCAGTTGTCTTTCTTACATCTGATGTTCCACATCCGAGTTTCCATCTGAATTTCTATCCGAGTATAGCCATGTTGTCGTCTTCAGCTGGAGTCATGTAAAGATAAAATCTGAACATTGCTCAAACAGCGAGCCTAAATACTAACTTTAGGAAATGGCAACATCTACTCGGTTGGGGTCAGTTGGTTTTGGAATCAATCAAAACTTTACTAAATCTCCCAACAATTTCCCCCTTTTTGATGATGCCAAAACCCTACTGATCTAAACCCTACTGACCTATCTAAAATCTCAGCTGAAATTCTAGACAGTCTATAAGATTAAACATCAAAGGGTTAGCATAGTTATAACATGGTATTGAAATAACTTTGCGATTCAGAGCTTGGACAACTGGAAATTGTACGTCAAGGTGAATCGGATATATGATGAAAGTTTTCATTACAACTGATGTTTGTATAGAAATTAATTACATCAGTGGCTCAAAAACTCTATCTTGGCTAATACTTCAGCCCATACTTGCCAAAAATCCTGACAAAAATATCTCTTTTGGCATCTGATTCTTTTGCGATATCTACTCCATGTTCTCGACAAACTTTTCTGGCTTCAGCTGCGATCTTCTGTCTGTTAGGATTTCTTGTATCTGGAATGAATGGAGGAAGATAAGTAACCTTCTAAGGGACAGGGACTGTGTTCATATCCAGCTTTGCATCAATCATAGCTTGTCTGAACTGGCTGAACATGCCCGGATCCCCAGAGTGTAGCTCGGTTAGGGCTTCTTTGAAAGCTCTTCTAGAATCCTCAGTTGCGAACACCTTCCTGTAGTAGAAGTCATTCACAAAATCTTGCTTGAATGATTCCCAATCATCATTCCATTCTTCCGGCATCCATTTGTCAACATACTTGAAGCGTCCCTGGAGCTTGATCTTTCCAGGCAGTCTTTGTTGCTTCAGTTTTGCTTCAGCCTTCACCTGATGTTTCTCTATGCATCGACGGCTTCGAGAGGCAACATTTCTGTCCAAGTTGTTGGTAACCTTGGCAAGCTCTTCCTCGAACTTGTTCACTCTTGTTGCTTGGTTGGCTGCGAATTTCTTTATCCATTCCGGATTCATGTAGTCCTTCTCCGGAACATCCATAGCTTTGGCAGCAGCAATACACTCTTCGGTTGTAATGCCGTCGAGTTCAGCATCGAGCTCGGCTTCAATCTCGGCTATGAAATTGTAGGAAACTCCATACTCCTTCGCTTGCTCCATGTCCTTAGCCATTTCTTCTCCTCCGACAACAATAGATTTCAGCTGTTGTTGTTTCTTATCGGTTGGCTTCGGAGCGGACTTCTTCTTCGGAGCTGTCTTCTTCAGATATGTCTTCTTCTTCAGCTGAGATTCCTTGCCGGCTGTCATCCCTTCTTCAGCATACGTCTCATCTTCCTGCATCTCATCTTCCCGGGTCTCATCTTCCCCCTTTTTGGCATCAGCAACAAGGCTTGCGACTGAGCCATCCAGAGAAGTGAGTTTATGTTCAGCCTGCTGAATCCGGTTGAAGAGCTCATCTACTGCGCATTCCACATCAACCTTCTTCGCCAGTTCCTTGTCATGACGCTCTTTATCAGCTTTCTTCATTGCTGCGAAGGTTTCAGTGACTTCAGTTTGGAAGGCGACGAACTCAGCCCATCTTTGTTCGAACCGAGAATCCCATTCTTGGTCTTGAGTCTGTTGTGATTTGGCAAGATTGGATTCTGAGATGGACTTGAACACGTTCAGTTCTGATTTGATTCCAAGAACTGTTGTCTTCAGGTCATTGATATCCTTGTTGGTGGATGTTGAAAGATCATCCAGCTTCATCTTCAGCACATCATGTTTTTTCCAGCAGCTTCCTGTGCTTCTCATCCTGAGCTTCAATCATCTTCTGTTGTTCTTCACGGTTGAGCTGGATGTTGGCAATCATCTCCTTCCTCAGCTGATTGACCCTCTCAGCGATCAGCTCGCAAATTTCATCTGAGGAGGGTGCTGGCTGTTCAGCTGGTGCTGGTTGTTCAACTGTAACCATGACATGGCGATTGGCCAGGTACTGTTGAAGTTCTTCTTCTTCCTGCTTTGCTGCTGCTGCAGCTGCGTGAAGATCATCTACAAAATCAGCAGACTTGGTCAGCATGTTGTCAAGGATAGTGACACAATCTTGTTCTGCTGTCTCCCTTGTGTCTCTTCCTTCTACCTTGCTAACATCCAGACGGCGAGTCAGCAGTGCGATCTTGTTGTTGTACGCAACCTCGAGGTTGGTATAATTGAAGTATTCCCTTATACGCGACTCATCTGCCTTGAGCTGGTTCCAGCTGTGTATCCTGATGGTATCTTCCTTGACATACCAGTGGCTGAAAATAATGCTGAATTGATACAACAGCTCAGTTCCGAGCGTGGCAAAGGTGGGCATGTCGCGCGCCTCGGGGAACATTCTAATCAGCTTCTGAAAGCAATAAGCCAACTTGCCTTCATGTTCCAACACGACAGCTCGACGATCAGCTTCTTCATCGATGGGGGAGGGAGAGAGATTTTCATAGGGAATGGGTTCAAGGGTTTCCTCAACATTGGCCAAAGAAGAGGTCGCAATGTTGGCATCGAGCGGGGAGCTCGGAATTTCTGATTGGGTGGTAATGTTGGCATCGAGAGGTTCCTCAACATTGGCCAAAGAAGTGGTCTCAATGTTGGCATCGAGTGGGGAGCTCGGAATTTCAGACTGAGGATCGGTTGCGAGAACTTGTCTGTGTTGTACGGCATCAGCTCCTGCCGTGGGGGAGGATGGAACGTCTTCGGATTCCTTGGATGAAGAAGCTGCATCCGAGGACATGTTCGGCTCATCTTCCGGATCGGTCTCCACCCCTTCTATCACATCTTGATGGGAAGACCTCTCCTTTCCTGTTCCACTTTCGCGAGGAACAATCTCGAAAGCGGTCTCGTCAACTGAGTGACTCGACTCAGATGGTGCCTCCTCAGCTGGTGCCTCCTCAACTGGTTTTGCAACTGACTTCTTGATACGAACCCTCAACTTCTTCTTACGCGGCTCCTCCTCTTGATTCTTATCTGACTCATCTCTGAGTCGGCGTGCAACTGTCGATTTAGAAGAGTGGCCGGCAGCTGGAGGCAGCTCCTCAGCTGTATCTTTCTCTTCAGCTGATTTCACAGCTTCTCTTTTCTCTTTGGGAGTGTAGACACTCCGAATCACATCAAGAGCTTTCTTGGCTATTGGGAACAGCATCTGCCTCTTGACTGGTGTCTCCTCACTGTCTTCCCACACCATGTTCTGATCCTTTTTGGCGAGAAGGATCAGGGCAAATATTTTAACTCCAAAGTTGAGAGTTCCCTTGACACTCAACAACTTTTCCTCGGAATCATTGATAGATTCTGAGATCTTCTGCTTCTCCATTGTCAACTGGTGTTCGAAGTACTTGAACCAGTTGATGCTGTGCTTGTGCTCCAGAGCTATCAGCTGCTTGAGCTTGGGTCGGCTGATATCTCCAAAGGCTCCGCTGTATCCAAAGATAACCTTGGATACAACATCGAACAAAAGTCGATGCTCGGGTTTCGACTTCGTTCGCTGCATGTTGCTCCTCAATCTTTCTGCTGTAATGAGAGCATTCTCCAGAAATTGATCTGCATCTACATCTGTGATGTTCTCGACGGTGTCCGTGGCGGTCAGATTCGGTGGAATGATGGAGCGTAGCAACTCGGAAACTGGTATGTGGAAGTTGACACGATGGACAGTTCGGGCAGAGGAACGTCGCGCTGTCGACAGGAGATCACTGAAACAAGACCTACTCCCTGTTCATGTTGCAGGTTCATGTAGAATTCTTCGACTTGACGCCTGAGCAAGTGGGTGGGAAAGAGCGTCGCCCACTCAAGAAGGCGATTCTCCCTGAGAAGATCGGCGAGAGGAGATAACACCGGTGAATCCAGTGCTTCTGTTGACAGAATCTGCTCGAAGTGGATTCTGGATATCATCATGTCATATAATTCCTCGTACGACGACGTGACAAGAGTTGGTCCTGATGATGCCATCTTTTTTCCTTGAGATGAAGCTTTCGGTGCCATTTAGTATTCCAGTTGAGTTTATATATAAAGAGAAGAAAAGAAACTTAGCCAAAAATGGTGAAACAAGATCAGAGACGAAGATGAACAGTTACTCAGATAAACACAAGTATAGAAGGTAAGAAATCACTTCCTGATTTTCCACCTTTTATAGGTTAGTGGGTCGTTTGAAATGGGTGGCTAAGATTGTATGGCGCGAATCCACCTTTTAAGATTGATGTTCAGCCGTACTTTACATTAAATGCGCTATGATGGCTATTTTAATCTATCTGACATGTTCAGGAATGTTTGAATTTATTTCAAACATTAACATTAAGAACTAAACACCTTCAGCCATAAATGATACCTGCCAGCTGATGTCGGAATCAGCTGTGTTCCAATGTTGCGGCATATCATCAGCTGACTCGAGTTCGTCTGGTTCAGCTGACGTCTGATGTCTTCGGATGGCGATCCACATCTAAGATTCCCCCTTCATCTGAGCTTCCCCCTCAGATGGATATCTATCTCTTCACCTCGGCTGATTCCTCATCTGATGGATCCAACAATCCAAGGAGATCACATAACATCTTGAATCTTGCTTCGGCTAGAGGTTTAGTGAAGATATCGGCTCTCTGAATCTCAGTTGGAATCTTCTCCACAGATACATTCTTCTTCTCAATATGATCTCGGATAAAATGATGTCAGATGTCAATGTGCTTCGTCCGAGAAAACAGGATTCAAAGAGATAGCAATGGCACTTGAGCTATCAGAATGGATGGGAACCTGTCCAGTTGCTACTTCATAATCTCTCAGCTGCTGCTTGAGCCACAACACTTGCATGCAACAACTACCTGCAGCCATATACTCTGACTCGGTTGTAGAAGTGGCAACACATGTTTGTTTCTTGGAAAACCATGAAACTAGTTTGCTTCCCATGAACTGACAATGTCCAGAAGTAGACTTCCTGTCTAACCGATCTCCGGCTAGATCTGCATCTGAGTATCCGGACAGTTGGATATTGTCGTCGGCTGGGTACCACAACCCAACATTAACAGTACCCTTCAGATACTTGATGATGTTCTTTGCTGCCAACATGTGTGCTTCCCTCGGCTGAACTTGGAACCGAGCACACACTCCAACCGCGTAAGATATATCTGGCCGACTGGCGGTTAGATATAGCAAAGAACCAATAATCCCTCTATACTTACTTGGCATCCACGAGTTTTCCCTCAGATCCGGGTTCAATCTTCCAGTTAGTATTCATCGGGATCCGTGTGGTTTTACTTGTCTGCAATCCGAACTTTGCGATGAGCTCCTTTGTATATTTGGACTGATTAATAAAAATCCCTTTTGATGACTGCTTCACTTGTAGCCCAAGAAAATAGTTCATCTCACCCATCATCGACATCTCGAATTTCTCCTTCATGAGAGTTGAGAATTTCTCGCACAGCTCCTCCGATTTGGAACCGAATATGATGTCGTCGACATAGATTTGCACAACAAGTATGCCTTCTCCAACTTTTATGGTGAACAGTGTTTTGTCAACTGACCCTCGTTTGAACCCCGAGTTCAGAAGAAAACCACAGAGAGTGTCATACCAAGCCCTAGGTGCTTGCTTCAATCCATAGATTGCTTTCTTCAACTTATACACTCTTCCATCACCAGTCTCCAAAACCGGGAGGGTTGTTCAGCATAAACATCTTCCTAGAAAAATCATCAGTAACAACAAGTGTATATTCGTTACCATTCATGCTCTTTTGGGAGTAACAGGCCCGAAGAGATCCATATGGATCAGCTGCAATACTCGGTCGGTTGATGGAATCGTTTTCAACCGAAAGGAGGATCTAGCGAGCTTTCCCAGCTGACACGCACTGCAGATATGTGTTGGTTGAAAACACACTGTTCGGGATTCCCTTTGCATGTTCCTGTCTCGCAAGGCGGTTCATTGTCTTGAAATTCAGATGGTTGAGTCTTTTGTGCTACAGCCAGCTCACAATCTGAACTACTCTTCGATAAAAGACAGGTGTCAGGAGGACTACTATTCCAATCTGCATAGTAGACATTCCCGGTTGGGGATCGATTTCCCAACAATATGACTTGCTTTGTTCTAACATTTTTGACTCTGCAGCCCTGTGCATCAAACTTGACAGAGAAACCATTATCACAGAATTGGCTGATGGAGAGCAAGTTATGCTTCAATCCATCAACATATGAAACATTGAGAATAGACACGAGATTGGTTTCAAGGGTACCGTAGCCTTTGGTGTGACCTTTTGAGTTGTCACCAAAGGTAACAGATGGTCCTTCCTTCTCCACGAAACTTCCAAGCAAATCCCTCAGATTTGTCATGTGTTTCGAGCATCCACTGTCCATCACCCACATGGTATGTGATGCTTTATTCTTCCTCAGCTGTTCCTCCTGCTCCTGCACAGAGAAACACGCTTAGGTCCCCAATTTTAGTTGGGTCCTGGAGGGTTAGAACCACTTCCCCCTTGAACTGTGGGTCGCTTTTCCCTGTAGATTCGGATAGATTTGTCATTCCAAATTATCTTTCTTCTCCATCAACTATACAACACCTCGGTCAACCTTAGGCTTGTTGTTGTTATTGACGTTCTGTTTCTTGGGAGGAGATTGATTTTTCCATTGTGGGCTTTAGGAAGAGAGGCGTTCCCCTGTTTTGCTGACGTTTCTGACCCTGTTGGTTTTGCCTATGAGGTCGGAACGCCATTTTGGAATCTTTGTGGCTGAGTCTGATTCCATTTTCCTGGCTGTTGACGACAGTTGTTCATTGCCCGGTTGTTGATTCATGTTCTGGCATGAATATCCGCAGCTGTTGGAACTGTTCCACATTAGTTGACCCTGATGGAACCTCTGGTTGTTCTGAAGATGGAACCGATGTTGATTCTGATGGTTGAATCCTTGTCGGTTCTGTTGATTCCATGGTCGGTTCTGAGGTCAGTTCTGATTGTATCTCCGACGTTCTTGATTCCTCTTCTGAGTCCTGGAACATTCTCCCTCGGTTGTTATCCCAACTGATGGATTCTTCAGTTCTCCAACCACTGCTCCTTTTCCTTTCTCAGTTGTAGTTTCCTTAGCAGATTGTGCTGTAGGTGCTTGCTGTGACGTGGAGTTAGATTAAGTTGGGGAGTTGGCAGCCTCAACTGTATTGGTTTGGCAACCGTGACATCCACAGCATTGATAAAGGTTACGGGTGGAATTCCAGTATCTTTGACCATGTCGTAGCCGAGTCCAGACACGTCATCCATCTGTCGTCGGTAACTAATGAGATTCTCGATGATTTTGGATAATTGATATAGCTTTATCAGGTTGTCCTTCTCAGTTTGTAGATCCTTGAGAAGAACAGCTATATGCTCGGTCTGTGCGTCTGACATCTTCATCAGCTGGTCGATCTGTGCCTCTTGCTTGTTCAACTGCTCATGTTGCTCCTTGATCTGCTCCTTCAACTCCTCATCGGTTGGAGCCTTATTTTGGTTGACCACATTCAGTTGACTTTTGAGATCATCAATCTCTTCAGTTTGACTTTTAATCAGATCGTCCTTTTCGGTTAAGGATTCTTCAAGTCTGACAAACTGTTCTTGAAGATTCTTAAACTCAACCGATTGCTGATGCAATTCCTCACTGAGTTCTAGGAAGTCACCCCAAGAGGGTTCCAACTCTTCATCTACTGTTTCCTGCATGTTAGTAGCATTGGAAGAATTTAAGTTAACTGGACTAGAATGTACCTCAGCATCATCCTGGTCAGTTCCAAATGCCATGAGACATTGATCCTGTCCGATAGCGTTGTTGGTCGAATTCGGTTGGATTTATAGAACCGCTAATATTTTCCAAACCGAGTATCCATGTCAGCCAGATTCTTTGACAGGGCGGCGATACTCTGTTGCAGCTCTTCTCTGCTCGGCTCTTTCGAAGCTGTGTCCGCAGATCTTGTTGCCCTTGATGTTCACGGCTTGGAATAGTCGGCTCGAAGTGCTACGGTCTTTGTTCCGAAACCAACATCCTCAAGTCGACTCGTCTGCACCGAGGACTGAGTTGATCTTCGTCGGTTCACCTTGTACTCGTTTCCTTTCAGAATTGAGAACAGTCTGTCCGTTCCCATCTCTCCAAGATCAGTTCGGCTTTCATGAATGTTGGTGAAGGTGTCCCACTCAGCTTGTAGGGCTTGTAATACTTTGAGGTTGATCTCTCTCAAAGTATATTTCCCTCGTCGGATTGACTGAATCCTTCGGATGATATCCATGAACCGAAGCTCCAACTGATCAATGGTTTCATCGACTTTTAGACAGAAATTGTCAAAATCTTGACAAGCATGGGAGAACTTGTTCTCCTTGGTTTCGTCACTCCCTTCACTAAGAGATGCCAAAATGTCCCACATCTCCTTAGCTGTGTTGCACTCTTCTATCCATGGAAGATAGTCTTGTCCAACTGTGGACATGATAGTGCTCTGAGCCCAGATATCCAGTTGGCTCACTTTTGCTTCCTCGGGAGTAAAATCTTCTGGCTTTTTCTCAACCATCACCTCAGTTGCATCCCCATCATTGGGATTTGTAGGAGTGCGAATAACTTTTTCCATGATGGTGATCGGTCCGGATGTAATCACTTGTTGCATTTGATGATGCTTGGACAGTAGAATCTTCTTCATCAGAGTTTTCCAGGATGTATAGTTCACAACCGAGAACATGACAACAATCTTGTCTTTAACATCCATCTGCACACAACAAACAAACAACAAATGCAAGCAGAAATGCACTAGCGTGAAAAAGATCTATTCAGTTGACCACTGAAGAAAAACACCTCAATTCACACCTCGTGAAACAGAGACAACGGTCTTTTGAACCACTGCTCTGATACCACTTGATGGTCCCGATACGAGTTCTGGTGTATGGGGTGGGGGAATACACCACATAGGAATTTTAAAAATAACCCCCTGAAAATTACCACAACTGAGTAAGAGGACTCAGTTGGAATCACAACTGAGTAAGAAAACTCAGCTGGAAGAGTGGTGTTGTGCGGAATGTGGTGGAAACAACAATAACTCGTATAAAACAACTCACGCTCAGATGCAAGGTCGGTCAACAACCAAATCAGTTGAAATGTAAAGATGCAGTTTTGAGAGCTGATTAGATGGTCAGTTGGATATGCAAAAAGTAACTGAACAGAAAACACAACACAAAGGAATTACGTGGTTCGGAGAGAACTCCTACGTCCACAGGGAGTTGTGAGTCCACACAACTCAGTCCAAATTCTTTAGGACAGCTACCACAAAGCTTACGCGGGCTTTGCAACCGTACAAATAAGTTTGCGGGTACTTATCAACCTTTCTACTCAATTTCGGGAAGAGCAGGATCCTAACAACCTTTTTAGGGGATGTGTATAAGGGTGGGTTTTCCAACTACTAGCTCTAACACAGAAGTGAGCTAGGATCTAAGCTTGAACAAAGGAAGACTCAAACTAAGATCGAAAACACCAAGACAGATTCTAACTCTCTATGAACTCTCAACTGGTGATGTTCTTAGAGATTAATTGCAGTTTAGCTTGTGTGCAGTATATTGTCGTTCTTTCGCTCGTCTATCTCTCTACTCTGTCTTCTATGTGTTCTTTTTTGATGAATGAATGAATGCCTCTATTTATAGGCGGTGAGGATCAACTAGCCGTTGGAAGAGTCGTTGATCTTTGTTCTGTGAAAGCGATGGCTTGTCTCTCATCTCTGCAGATTTTCTCGATTTGGTAACTGTGAACTTCTGCTTTCCTTCTGAGACAACCTTGTGTTGGGCCAAATGAGGTAATGACAGAACATTAAACCTTCACGTGACTTCCTATTTGAAATTCAAATTTCAACCTTTGTCTTTCAACATTGGTTAGTCGGTTGAGACGTTTGATCTTCATCTGAGTGGTCTTCAACTGATGTTCCATCTGATCGTTACCTTCATCTGACATTCTGTCTGAAGAGGAAAAGTTGAACCCTCAGCTGCCTTGAGCTTCATGTTGTCGATCTATCAGATTGAGTCCTGCAACTGATGTTCCATCTGAACAGTTGGTTTGAATGCTCAGTTTTCTTTCTTACATCTGATGTTCCACATCCGAGTTTCCATCTGAATTTCTATCCGAGTACAGCCATGTTGCCGTCTTCAGCTGGAGTCCTGTAAAGATAAAATCTAAACATTGCTCAAACAACGAGCCTAAATACTAACTTTAGGAAATGGCAATATCTACTCGGTTGGGGTCAGTTGGTTTTGGAATCAATCAAAACTTTACTAAATTTCCCAACAGTTGGACTATCCCTTCTTCTTGGAGCTTGTTAACAACATAACTCCCAACATCCTTCACGAGCTGCTTCCTTTCATCCGATAGCCATGATATGAGCAGATTTGTTGCTGCCTCAGCTATCTCTCTCACCAGAACTGCTCTTTCTGGCCCTTGCATTAAGGTGGCAAGGATGGAGGAACCGGTATCGGCGGCAGGAGTAGCGGTTGAGGTGAATGCAATGTTTGTATGCGGAAGAGGAGGAGGAGGAGGATTTTCTAGATCATCTTTGTAGGCAGCAGGGTCTTCATTGTCTTCAGGCTCTTCATCATCTTCACCAATGTCGGCTGCTTCTCTTTTTTTTTTTTTTTGGCATCGTTCGGATCATACTTAAATGCGAACTGGCTGAATTCCAAATCGTTCTGTAGAGACAGCCAATATGGTGTTTCCTTCTCAGCTATGGAGGACTTGAGCACCTGTCGAAGATTCTGACAAGGATACAATAAGGTTAGAGAAACTGCCGGTAAACTTGGTACACTTGGTACGCAATTACAATTGCGTACCAAGTGTACCAATTTTTTTAAGCAATATCAGTACGAAATTCCAATTGCGTACCGAGTGTACCTAATAAATTGCTTCTTTAACTTGGTACATTTAGTACGCATTTATGATTACGTACCAAGTTTACCAATATATCTATTCAAACTTGGTACGCATTTATCACTGCGTACCAAGTGTAGCATTTTGACACTGGTAAAAGTGGTACATATTTGTGAATGCATACCAAATTTTACTAAAATTATATTAGATCTAAGAAGAAATCTTACCAATTTTATGTCTTCTCCTGGGTGGATTTCTGTGTCTCTGAGGAATCTGTACCTCAACATTCGAGGCAGTTTCTTCTCGGTGGACCTCAATGCCATCTTTCTTCCTATAGCCGGCACAGCCTCAAACATCCAATCCTGTTTAATAAATAAACTTTTGTTAGTATGTAATCATATACAAGATACAATAGGTTTACTTGGTAATCTTGGTACGTAATTATAAATGCGTACCGAGTTTACTAGCATTAAACTGTTATGTTTGGTACGCAATTAGAAAATCGTACCAAGTTTTCCAAGAGCTTATACTTATATTTGGAAATCTTGGTACGATTTTCTAATTGCGTACCGAGTTTTACCAGTTTTGATTTGTTACATTTGGTACGTAATTATAAAATCGTACCAAGTTTTTCAATAGGTTATAATTAGATTTGGAAAACTTGGTACGATTTCCTAATTTCGTACCGAGTTTACCAGTATCGAATTGTTAAGTTTGGTACGTAATTATAAAATCGTACCAAGATTAACAATAAATAACAATTTTACCTATTAAGAACTTACCAATAAAGCGAAACTGCAGCCTCGGATGTGGTAACCGATGCCGGATTTTTTTTTATCTTTTGTGTCGATTGTTTTGAAACAATCGACAACCATTTGAAACGAGAAACTGCCCCAGGGGAATTTCTCCCAATCTTCCTCATCCTCAACCAATACCCATAGCCAGTCCGGGAGTTTTTTCCGGGCATTCTCATAGCCCAGGACGTACGATGCTGCCAACAGAATTTTTTCCAACTTCAAGTAGTCGTCGGTGCTGATCTTGATTTCAGATTTCTTGAGAAAAAACTTTATTTTCTTAAATGGTGTCCAAACCTCTGCAGGAGTGACCATTTCGTTGCTGAATAGTCGGGTGTACAATGAGGATCGCGGTATGATGTGGTCGGCGTATGGGTTGAATTCTGCAGGGCTAAAATTCAGGCCGCTCACCAAAGCAAATTCTTGTTGGCTGAAGCGCAAGAGCTTCCCCTCAACCTTGAACTATATAGTTGATTCATCATACTTAGGGAACGATTCCACCTGACGAAGCACCATCCAGTGTATGGCCTTCCCCGATCGCGTGTTCATGTCCTCCATCCCCATAAAGTGCCGAGGCAGGACTGCTTCAGCTTTTCTAACGTTGAGTTGCCACTTGCGGTGATGCATGCTCGGATGTCGAAAATAAGTGACTCATAACCATGAGTCATTGTTTTGTTTTTCAATTTGCTAAGTTTCAGCCTCTTGTATTTCCATCTGTTCTGCAATAAGAAAAAAAAAATTTAATAACAAATACATATTCACTGTTTAGTCATAATCTATTTGGTAAAACTGGTAAACTTTTACAAATACGTACTAAAACTCCTGGTACGCTTGGTACGTTTTTGCTAATGCGTACCTAATGTACTTGTCATGTAGGTACGCATTTTGCAAATACGTACTTGAAAATAATGAAATACTGGTACACTCGGTACGTTTTTCATAATGCGTACCAAGTGTACCTGTAGAGTATGTACGCTTTTGTAAATAAGTACCTACATTACAATGAAAAACTGGTACACTCGGTACGTTTTTCAAAATACGTACCGAGTGTACTAGAAACATACTATTTTTCTTGGTACGTATTTGCAAAAATCGTACCAATTTTAACCAAACAAGGCTATATTCAAATGAACCGAATGCAAAATACATCATGCATAAACAATCTCAGATATTCAACAAGAAGCTATCCTTAATTTCAGAAATTACAGATCTAGAATTATCGGTACGTATTTTACAAAACGTACCCGTTGTACCAGTACAGTTTTCCCCCAAAATTACAGATCTACAAATCGTACCCTAATTTCCATTCTACTCAACAAACTAGGTACGCAATTGACATTCAAACATAGCGAACCCGCGAAATCGGAGAAATCAAGTGATAATCAAACATGCAACCACCATAACTTTAAAATCTGGAAAACTTACCGGCAAATGTTCAAAAACATCTTCTTCCCCGACTTCCTCCTCTTCGTCCGGCTGTGTAGACTGTTCTTCTTCCTCTTCCCGCGGCGGCGACGAATGTGCTTCTTTCTCATTGTGCGGCGGCGACGTCTGTTCTGCTTCTTCTTCGCGCGCGGCGGCGTGGACTGTGCTACTTCTTCGTGCGGCGGAGGAACTTCGGTCCTTTTAGACCTTGTTTTCGTCGGGGCTTTGCTCGGCATCGCCGCGGCTTTGGTCGTTTGCTTCTGCGCGCCTTTTGTTGGCTTTGGCGCGGCGATTTTGCTCGGCGCGGGTTTGCTCGTTGCCGTCGGAGCTAGGGTTTGTTTCGCCGCTGGATTGGCGGTTTTCGACTTCTTCGTCCTCGGAGCTATCTAGGAAATGGAAGTAGGAGGTTGACGGCGGAGAGAGGTGACGGCGGAGAGAGTTGACGGCGGAGTGAGAGGAAGAGGAAGAGGAATTGTCGTGCTGGAGAAGAAAATTGAGAGAGAGAAAAGCGGGAGAGAGAATGAGAGGGTAAGAAATGTTCTTTGAATAATAACCGTGTAACACCTATTATCCTATAAGGGTATTTCAGTCAAATTGGGTACAATTTTACCCAATATTTATTAAAAGTGATATTTTGACAAAATTTGATATTACCATGTAGGGTAATGACATATCACCATTTGCCTCTTTGTTTATTATATGTATAAAAGAACTAAAATTATACGGTATATAATTCGGAGAGTCTTGGGAAACAAGTGAATGAAGAGAATAATAATAATAAGATTTAGGTTAAAGTATGTGATATATGTTGTTAGGGCATTCACAACAGTGGGCTCCGAAGCCCTAGGGCTATGGGTATTTTGGTGGGGTCCCAATGATTGATAGCCCGGGCTTGAAATTTTCACTATGGTGAAGCCCGACCCCTAGGGCTATCCAATGATTGATTTGTATTTAATTTTGTTTTTTAATTTTAATTTTTTTTTACAATATATAACAAATTAATTATCTAAATACAATAAGATTAAAACTCGAACAATTTTATTGAATTTGAAAAACAGATACGAAAAATACAATAATATTGAAAATAAAGTTAGAGCTAGTTGAGCGGACCGAAACGCGTCCAAACAGATACGAAAAATACAATAATATTGTATATAACATTACCGTTGCATTTTTAATTTTTTTTTTCATTTGAGAATTTAAAAAAAAAAAATTGCAGAAAATGGGAGGAAGCGACGCGTGTCCATCCTCCCCTCCATTGCAGCGCCTCGCCCCCGGGCTTCACAGCGCCAGGGCTCCATTGGCGCCGCCCGCCCGCCGCTGCTCCAACGGGGTTAGCCCTCGTCGCGGGCGGGCTGTCCTCCCTTCGCCCTTCCTTCGCCCTCCCCGCTGTGACTGCTCTTATAGATTTTAGAATTTAGTCTGATGATTAGATTGAATTGTGATGTTTTGCTTTTCCTCTTTATATAAGGAGAAGGGGTAGAGTTTGAAATCAAACATTTCTATTTATAGATAAAATCTACTGTTTGGATGTTCGGATGAGACATGATATACATCCTAATGAGATGATAATTAACAGCAAACTGCTGAAAACTGCATAGCCTAATCCAAATTAAAAGTAAATTAGTCCATTCTTAATGCAGTTAATGAAACTGTATTAGTTTGTTCATTAACAATATATATACACATCGGATTCAAGGGCGGTTCAACATTAGGTGGCATAAGACAACCCAAACCAAACTCCATCAATAATTAATAATCTGATTAATATCCACTTGTATTACAACTTTGTAGTATACTAAGTATAAATTCAGTAAATAATAGTAATTCAAATTTATATCATATAATCATAAAATATACTATATGAATGCAAGTTGCAGAGAATGCTTATTATCCTGTGCCAATTAATTTCGGATTCCTTGGTATAAATCTGATGCCCACCGCCGCCTCTGAATTTCGCAAACCCTAACCTATCCCTCAATGTTAGACGAAAGCCATGCCGAGGCTGACCAAGAACCGCCGCCGCCGCCACCAAGCTACCTTCTGCACTCCATCAACTCCACCATAGTGATCCGGCAGCTCCACTCCCAAGGCATCCCCTTCCAGCTGTGGCCCGCCGCCGCCACCCTCGTCGCCCTCCTCGACCGTCAAACTGAATCCAGCGGCCTCTCCTGCTTGTTGACCGGCGACAAGCGGCGCCTCCGCGTTCTGGAGCTGGGGTCGGGGACGGGACTGGCGGGGATCGCGGCAGCCGCGTTGCTTGGGGCTAGAGTGACGGTGACCGACCTCCCGCACGTGCTGCCGAACCTGCAGTTCAACGTCGACGCCAATGCCGGGATCCTGGCGCCCCGCGGCGGCGAGGTCCACGTGGC
>CM055956.1:84088503-84148926 GCA_029490685.1 Schizonepeta tenuifolia
TTCTTTTTATATCTATTTGAATCGTCTCATTGGTTTGAATTGTCTAGTTGGTTTATGTCACAGCCCCAAATTCCAAGGGACGGCAAAAGTCGGGGTGCGACTGGGGTTGGATTAAAGAAGCGGGGAAGAAGGGGGCTAACTGACTAAACATACATGAAAAAGACATCATTAAATCATGAATAAGACTTTAACATAAATAAGAAAGAGTTAATCCCTAAGGATTACTCGACAAAAGTACAAAAAGAAACTAAGTTCAAAATTACAGACTTAACCACAGTGTATTGTTCAAAGGTATATTTGAAAAGATTTAGAGTTCTGCAGCGAAAGAGTTCTAACTAAAGCATCCTATCTTTCAACTCAACATCAACTGTTGCCGCTCCCGTCGCTTCAACCTGCACATTTAGAAAACAATGCAGGGCTAAGTACAAAAGTACTTAGTGAGCACAATGCCGAAATCATAATCATAAGTATAAATAATCTGGCATTTTATAACCGTAGCGCATCAGGGTTTTGTTGAAAAGGCCCGTGCCTACTAAACATTTTCTGACTGATTTGTATAAAGCAGCTTGCACAAGCATTTTTAGAGTATGTTATGTTCAATCTTGACCAAAACTAATTCACCGTGGCTGGCTACCCCTCAACAGGATACCACATACACCACAGGTTACAAGGTGCACTAACTCTGGAAAGCGCTTAATAGCTAACTCAGAGCCGATCGATAGTTAACAATCCTAGCGGTTAACTCAAAAAGTCTGAAAAACCCGAAGGTTAACTCAGAAATCTGGTAAACCCGAAGGTTTACTCAGATAGGTACAAGAGACCTCACATTTTATGGTAAATTGATATTTCTAATCTTAGCCAACGGCCGATAAAAATATATTTACATTTTTAGGATTGTTTTGTTTTTTTTTTTTTTCTTTATTTAGTTATTTATTCATACATTAGATTTAATGTGATATGAGTAGTATTTTTAGCAGGCACTAATCGAAGAGTTTAAGAAAATATGAATGAATGATACATAAAATTTCATGTCGATATGTTGATTAGATATATTTATTTAGTTTTCGTAGAGATTTTCGGTTACAAAATTTCTATTAGCCTCTTAAATGCCAATTTGTTTATTAAGTTGCTCTAAATTTAATTATTATCGCTATTTGTAGACAAACTTAAAAAATTATTTATATTTTCTCATAATTATTAAACAAATAATTAAGAATGAAAATGGGTTATATAATTTGTATTTAAAAATTGAGGATATGTATCTATTAAGAATTGAGACATAGTATATAATATTAATATTATGAATTAATATTACACAAAGCTTTAAAAAAGTGTGAAGAATAAGATATAAAGATATAATATAATAATAGATATACATGTAAGACATGAGAAATTATTATTGTGTTGCTCTAAATTTAATTATTATCGCTATTTGTAGACAAACTTAAAAAATTATTTATATTTTCTCATAATTATTAAACAAATAATTAAGAATGAAAATGGGTTATATAATTTGTATTTAAAAATTGAGGATATGTATCTATTAAGAATTGAGACATAGTATATAATATTAATATTATGAATTAATATTACACAAATCTTTAAAAAAGTGTAAAGAATAAGACATAAAGATATATAATAATAATAGATATACATGTAAGACATGAGAAATTATTATATAAATATAATATGTAATATATGTGTATTATTATGAATTAATAATGCCAAAATTATCAGAATTAAGAAAAATCAGAACAGAACACCGTGAAGAGAGCACCGCTTATTTTCCTATTATTAATAAGATAGTACCTATGTTCGCGCGAATAAATTAGATTGTACTAGTAGACATTAAAGATTTTCTTATGTGGACTCATTTCATTGGCCACAAACAGGAATAGTCCAATATACATCAAATGCATTGTTTCTACGGCTGAGATTCATTTTAGCCTTATGTACTCTTCTTTAATTTTTTATTTAAATTTAATATGTAAAAGATGGATTTTGATTTTAATTTTTTTTTATATCGTGGGAACCTGCAGCTGTTATCTTCGGTGCGCACTGGATAAACCCCTGTCCCTTGTGCAGTAGCCTGCAAACTAAATAGGATAGGTAAACCACACTTTTCAAGTACATGTGTGATAGGCTCGACCTATAGAGGTGCTTTATGAGGTTCGAACCTGAAATCTCTCAGTCTTAAACGCTCAAATTTTACCACTAGGCCATCTCCAAGAAAAATTGATTTTGTTTTAGTGTATTATCTATCATGGTTCGACCCGTATTTCGAGGCTCTTTTAAATGCATTTGTACTATGTTTGACTTTTGTATTCTATCCTTTTAATTTGTAATTTATTAAATGTGCTGAATGTGTTAGACTTATTAATTATTTATTTTGACTTAATTATCTTAATCAATTATAATAATTGTAATTAGATTAATGATAGTAATATGATTAGGAGATTCCTTTACGATTTCGATATGTTGACGGAATAATTTGTTGCTATTAATTATGTTTTAGTACAATATTAGTAATTAGTAATTACAAAAAAATTGTTATTGAAACCATGTATTATGATGAATTATAATCCTCGATTATATATTTACGTTGTATTTTGCATGGTAATTTTTTTTTTGTTCTATTACAATAACTTTGTTCCAGTAATATGGAACTTATTGTTGTTTTTCGTATTTTGTATATTGTATGTTGTAATTTAATTATTTATTTCTATACCATGGTTGTGTTTGTTGGATTATTAATTTAAAATATTAAATCGTTTATATTTAGTTTGGCCTATACTTATGTACATGTCATAATAATGAACTTTACCAATTTTATGAAAGGTTATTGTTAATATTTGTTTATTTATTTATATAAGTTAATACGCTCTTCATCTACAAAAAATATTGTATTGAATGAGACAATTAAAAAAAAAACAATATCTTATTGATGGTCCCGATACGAGTTACTAGTGTATGGTGGGGGGGAATGCACCAGTTAGGATTTTAAAACTAAACTCCTGAAAAATACTTCAATCGAGTAAAAAAGGACTCAGTTGGAATCTCACAGCTGAGTAAGCAACCTCAGCTGGAAGAGTGGTGCTGTGCGGAAAATAATGGAAATTAAACTCGTAAAATAACTCACGCTTTTATGAACGGTTGGTCAAAAACCAAAACAGTTGAGAATGCACAGATGCAGTTTGTATGCTGGTTAGTCAGTCAGTAGAGAATGCAAGAAATAACTGAATAAAGAAAAACACAAGCACACAGAGAATTAACGTGGTTTGGAGCTAACACTCCTACGTCCACGGGGAGTTGTGAGTCCACACAACTCTGTCCAAGTTCTTCTGGACAAACCACTCAGCTTACGCGGGCTGAGCAACCGTTAAGGATAAGTTTGGGGGTACTTATCAACCTTACAGTTTAGTTTCCGGGTACTAAACAACCTATCTACTCAGTTGCGGGAAGAGTAGGATCCTAAACCTTTTCAGGTGAAAGAAAATGGGATTCCAACTAAAAGCTCGAACGTGAAGTGAGCTATGATCTAACTCTCTACGAACTCTCACTAAGTGATGTTCTCAAGGTTCGATCTAAAGACACAAAAACTAACTAACTCTAGAACTCTCAACAAGTGATGTTCTAAGAGATTAAATTCAGTTCAACTCGTGAAGAATATTGCTCTTTCTTTTGCTCTCTGGTTTCTTCTCCAGTGTGTGTATTTTCTTGTGTATGAATGCCTCTATTTATAGGCGGAGAGTATCAACTAGCCGTTGGAGGAGCTGTTGATCTCTGTTCTTTGAAAGCGATGGTCTGTCTCTCATTTCTGCAGACTTTCCCGATATGGCATCTGTGCTCATCTGCTTTCCATCTGAGATAGCCTTGTGTTGGGCCAAATGGGGTAATGACTGAGCGGTCAAACCCTCACGTGACTTCCTTTTTGAAATTCAAATCTTAACAATAGACTTCCAACAAGGAGTGGTCGGTTAAGACTTTCGATCTTCAACTAACTTGTTCTTCAGCCGATGTTCTATCTGACAACTAACAGTTGAACTCTCAGCTGACTTCATCTTCAAGCTGTTGATCTTCTCGGATGAGTTCTACAACTGATGTTCTGAAACTGAACACTCAGTTGTCTTCCTTGTATCTGATCAGTTGGGTTCGAACGCTCAGATGGCTTTCTTTCATCTGATATTCTCTTCCCTTTTACTGCTTTTCATCTGATGAACGCTCAGTTGTTTTCCTAACAAATGATGTTCGGTCCGAGTGAAGTCATGTTGCCATCTTCAGCTGGAGACCTGTAAAGATAAAATCTTAACAATGCTCAAACAGCGAGCCTAACTGCTAACATTAGGTTCTGGCAATATTTACTCGGTTGGGGTCAGTTGGTTTTGGAATTCATCAAAACTCTTACTAATAAATTTCCCAACACTTATTAAATTGGACAAAGTATATACGACGAATTTAATCGGAAAGTGGCGGCTCTGTGACATAGATTATCTTTAGGTGTTTTCTTTCGTCGGTGAAAGTGGGCTTGTTAGTGTTGGGCTTAGACGCTTGGTAAATAGAGAATGAGAAATTTTAAGGCAAAATTTGTCATAGCCTCAAATCCCGAGGGACGGCAGAAGCCGGGGTGCGACTGGGATTGGATTAAAGAAGCGGGGGAGAAGGGGACTGACTGAACTAAACATACATAAGAGACATCACACATTCTATGAACAAGACTTTATTTACAAAAAGGAAGAGTAGATCTCGAAGGATTACTCGACAGAAAGTACTCAAAAAGGCATCTAAGTTATAGTTTACAGACATAAACTACAGTGTTTTACGTAATGTACATAACATCAAAGTACTAGAGTTTTGCAGCGGAAATGTGATTCATACTAACTAAAGTCTTCCTAAGACAACTTAATTCAAGCCTCGCCGCTTCCATCGCTTCAACCTGCACATTTAGAAAACATATGCAAGGCTAAGTACAAAAGTACTTAGTGGGCACGCTGCCGAAAACATATTCATAAGTATAAATAATCAGGCATCTCATAATCGTAGCACATCGGGGTTTTATTGAAAATGGCCCGTGTCTACTAAACATTTTCTGACTCATTTATATAAATTAGCTTGTACAAGCATTTTTCTAGTATGTTACGTTCAAATCTTGACCAATTTCTCATTCACTGTGGCTGGTTATCCCTCAACAGGATACCACATACACCACAGGTTACAAAGTGCACTAACTCTGGAAAGCACTTAATAGCTAACTCAGAGCCGATCGTTAGTTAACCTATTTTGATTAACTCATAAATCTGGAAAATACGAATGTTAACTCAGATAGGTACAAGAGAACTCACATAAAATATTTAAACAGTTTATGCCATGATTATCACTTTGAAAACACAGATATCAAAGCGATAAAGAAAAGTTTTCGAGCATTGCTCGTTTTGTTTAATATATAAAAGTCCACCTTAGCGTTTACAGAACTAAAGTACGCTTCCGTTCTCCTGATCTCCCGTTCTTTCCTTACTGCTGATTTCCTCCTTCATCGTAAAATAATCACACTTTAAATTCGGTCGTAAAAGATAATCGAATATGGAAATTGGTTTTAGTCATAGTCTTTTTAGTTCTTTAGGCATTTGCACGCTACTAATTCTTTTTTGATTAACCGGGAACGAGACTTGAACAAATCTCGTTTAGAACTCAAAAGGTTCCTTACTCGACTCTTAGGTCAGTAGAAAAGATAGTCGATAACTCATTACGGCTTAAAAGATCAAAAGGAACTAAGTTGGAAAGGAATCAACTTAGGAAATTAAGCTTTAGTTCTTTAGACGATTTAGGCATTTGCACGCTTAACTAAATTTCTTTACTTAAACGGATACAAGATACGAACTCATCTCGTTTAGCACTCAAGGCTCTATACTTGACACTGAGGTCAGTAAGAAAAAGGCATTCGTTAACTCATAACGACCTCAAAGATCGAAAGAAGCTAAGTTGAGAAGAAAACAACTTAGGAATCACAAATCGAACATGCACTGCACGAAGTCAGTGAGTCTGTCCAGAACAGGGGATTGCGAAACAGGGGTCGTGCCCCATACCAAAAGATAGCCTCGGGTGTCTAGTTTACTCTCCAATTCACGGATCTCGATTCCGATAAACGAGCTAAAAGATATTGCAGTTTCCGTGGAACGTCGCAGAAACTGCCGAGTGAATCCCTAATGCTCGATAAAATCGACGCACGTTCTTCTAGGTTCGTTCTATGTTATCGAACTTAAATTCTCATGAATTTTACACAACAAGGCAGCCAACACGTATCTCCATACGAGATAAACTCCTTTCCATTTCTCGTCTATAACTACGACGATCAAAACCTCGTCGTTTCAACTAAACAATTACTAAACCAAACAAGTTATCAATTCTCGTCCTAACTTCTCGATTATAACATAAACTCAATATTTTATAGCTCGGATCAACACGACGTCAACTACAATTTCGTTCCCTCAACATTAATGATCATTAATATCCAATTATCAATCTTACTCGACTTTCCTATCATTAATTACATACATTTGTTCGTCTCTTACGGATTTTCCAAAGTCATCGGATTTCAAACAAATTCTACAACATTATTCATCAACTATCAAGAATCATAAATATGCAAATCATATCCTCATATCATCATTTATTCTCGACTTATCGATCGTTGTTCGTCTCTTACGTAAAATTTTACGTTCTCCATTTTCATTCAAATTTTACGACAACGATTATCATCTAACGAGCATTACTAACATGCAAATCATATTATCAAAACATTATCGAGCCTCGACTTATCACTACATCTTCGTCTCTTACACTTTTCTTTTTATTTTTAGAAAAAATCTCAATTTAATATATATTCATCCTCATGCATCGTATAATTCATTTCCATTAAACAATCGAGCATATCTCAACATTTACTAACCTAAATCGAGCCTTGTTCGTCTCTTAGGTTTTGGATTTTATTTTTAGAAAAATCTAAAACAATTCATACTATCAATTAACGACATGAGAAACACTAATCTATCATCAATTCGACGGAGAAATCGAGTATGAAACTAAAGCCCCAAAACAGAAAAATTTCGGTAATTATAGGGATTGGGGTTCTTGATTTTTCCTTCATGATTCGATCCGTAGAACTCGATTCTAAGCATCCTAAAACATGTATCGATTAAGAGCTCACATACTAAACCATTCCCTAATTTTTGAAAAAATGAAAGAGAGGGGAAAAGAGATTTGTTCAGATCAAACTAGAGATGAAGTTCTTACCTTTCGATATATGAAATCGGATTGGAAATTGATCGGTAGACGGAAAAGTTATCGACCTTGGAAGAGCTTGAGCTTGAGCTTCAATGGAGGTGATTGAAGAAGAAAATGAGAGAGAGAGAGAGTGAAGAAGTGGCGGTAATGGGGGGGTGATAAGGAAGGTGATGACTCACTTAGTGAGTCATAAAGTTAATGTAAATATCCAACAAAGTAAGGGTGAGTCGTTAGGGAGTGTTTGACGAGGGAATTTAATACGAAATTTCTCGTTTCCGGCTCTTAAACGCCGTTTTAAAAGTCGAGAAATACTTTTCTAGTTAGTTACGGAATTGACGAAATCTATTTCGTCCGTTAGATTGGAAATAATTAACGTACTCGGAAAACCTAAATCGTTTTTTTCAAAATCCGAGAAAAAGTCGGGACGTCACAGTCCAAATTTTCGTCCGGAAAATCACAAAAATGAACTTTCTCGGACGAGTTCGTATCGCGATTTCGTGAATGTAAAAATCTGACGGAATTCGATTCCGAGTTTCCGGGCGAAAAACTTAGCGGACGCGAAAACCCTAAATACAGTAGTCGTTCGTCCGATATCTGGAAATTATTTTTGAAAACGGATTTCACCGTAAATCTTAGAATTAAAATTCATGAACTTTGGCGTGCAAAGCCATTTTTATTATTAACTTTAATTTTTTTTAGTCAGTACGAATCTCTGGGGTATTACAAAATTGGATAAAAATATCCGACTTTATACCAAAATTTGATTTTTTGACAAATTTTTTAATTGTAGCAAAAAATATATAAACTTTCCAATTTGTTGCAATGTCTATCCAGTGACGATTTTCGGCTAAATCGAGGCTGATGTGGATCTCCGGAAAGCTGAGATGGCAGGAAAAATTAGATAAAAATACTCGACCTTATATCGAAATCTGTTTTTTTTACAAACCTTTTAATTGTAACAAAAAATATAGTGACCTTTCAATTTGTTGCAATGTCCGTCCTTATTCAATTTGGGAAAAAAATAATGGTGACGTGGCGTTCAAAACGACGTCGTTTTGATTAAGAATTAAAAAACAAAAAAAAAATGTTACACATTATTTAAAAATTCCACCTCATTTAAAAATATTACACATCATTTAAAAATATTACCCTTTATCTCTCTCTCTCTCTCACCCAACCCCTTGTCTTTTCTCTGCCGCATACACCATTCCCACAGTCATACATCCATCATTCTCCACCATGGCCTCAATCAATGGGCACTCCTTCGAAGCCGTGGAGATGGAGATCTTCGGTTCTGCCTCCATCCCCACAATGTCCGGTTTCGTCGATCAAGCGCTAACCATTTCCCCAAATCTGTCTGCCGTCGTATTTGCGGAGTCCGCAGTCGTGGGTGACGCAGATGAATTTGCCGGTGACGGCGAGGCGGCTAAAGTTGTTTAGGCTGAGGCGGCTGAGATAATGATATAGATAGGGAGAGAGAGAGAGAGAGAGAGAGAGAGAGAGAAGAGGTAGAGAATGAGGGGTTGGGGGCGAGAGAGAGATAGAGGGTGAAGAGGAAAATGAGGTGGAAATTTGTAAATGAGGTGTAATATTTTTTTTAATTCTTAATCAAAACGACGTCCTTTCAGTTAAAACGACATTATTTTGAATGCTACGTAATTATGAATTGTACACGTCATCATTAATTTTTTTCCCAAATTGAATTCGGACGGACATTGCAACAAATTGAAAGGTCACTATATTTTTCGTTATAATTAAAAGGTTTGTCAAAAAACCAGATTTCGATATAAGGTCGGGTATTTTTATCCATTTTTTTCTGCCATGTCAGCTTTCTGGAGATCCACATCAGCATCGATTTAGCCGGAAATTGTCACCAGACAGACATTGCAACAAATTGGAAGGTTGATATATTTTTTGCTATCATTAAAAGGTTTGTCAAAAAACCAAATTTTGGTATAAAGTTGGGTATTTTTATCCAATTTTACCAAATTTTAAACACAGCCCCATTTTACTCCACATAGTCCTTCATAAAAAATAATAATAAATTAAATCGAAAATTTATTATTGTACCTTTATAGCCTTTATTTAAAATTTAAATAAAATTGTACCCTTAATTGCCGGAAATCATCGAACACCAAATTAAAACTACTTTCCTTTCCTTTTGACTATACTTTATACAATAATTATCTACAAGCATGCAATATTCACAAGAATCAAAGATCAAACCAAAATGATAAGTATGGATGGTTCGATCTTTAAATGCAGCAATTGTATGCTCGACAAATCCAGATTCATTCAACGTGTCAGTGTGAATATTAACCTAAAAATATTTGTAGCAAGTAAATAAGGGGTTGAATGCCTCGAGGCTTAATCTGATTCAGGAGGAAGAAGCAAGCCACCCGAACATCGAATAAGTCAGCCGGAGTAGTTCCCCAGTCCTCGTGAAGCTTTAATCCCATTGCTCCAGCTTTGATTATATCATGTAGGCCTTCTGCTTTGGCAGAATTTCCCTGAAAATACAAATGTTAATTTTGCGTTCAGACACTTTCTACGAAAGAGATGGAAAGGCAATATGGTTAAGCAGAGATCAAGAAAATTATGATGAAGTAGAAGACTTACTTTTCCTGTGAAACCAAAATTGAGAGGCAAGTCATCTGTTGATTGCAACATTAGCTTCATATGAAATGGCGCTGGAGTACAAGTCGTTGCACGTGTCCCATGAGCAGGTCCCGTCCCACCTCCCACGAGCGTAGTGATGCCTATACATTATTGTAAAAAAACAAAGATCAAACAAATAAGCAAATATCAAGATTGATTTCTATGTAAGCATGTGTTACCATTATTTTTTATCAAGTCATTTACTAAAAAACTTACCACTTGTTATTGCTGCACAAGCTAATTGGGGGCAACTAAAATGTACATGACAATCTATTGCTCCAGCAGTAACAATCATTCCCTCTCCAGCTATTACATCAGTATTTACCTGACCATATATTCAACATATAATAATTTATAACTGATAAAATCAAATTAATGGATTCTGAAATCCTAAAACTCACCCCTATAATCATGCCATCCGACACTCCATTCATGATGTCCGGGTTGCATGCTTTCCCAATAGAAGTAATTAAACCATCTTTGATGCCTATATCAACCTTGAAAATCCCAGTATAATCAATGACGACAGCGTTTTGTTATTACAGTGTCTAAACAATCACACGACTGATATCCACACGCCTGCCCCATTCCGTCTCTCAGAACTTTTCCACCCCCAAACACACTCTCATCGCCGTATACAGTAAAGTCTCTTTCGATTTCTGCAACCAAATCGGTGTCCCCTAGCCGAACTTTATCACTAACGGTGGGGCCATACATGTTAGCATAGTGTTCACGAGACATTGCATATGAAAAAGAAGATCCTTCTTCACTCACAAATTCCCTAGACAATTTACAAGTAAAAACTCAAGTAGATATACAAGTGTGATCACAAAATTTCAAATTAAATCCATTCTCAATTGACCTAGCATCTGCTTCCTCTGAAAAACCATATCCTTCTTCATGTACAGTTTTCATCACTGATGAGAATTTGGAATTATCAACTGGGGCATGGGCAATATTATTTCCACCCCTAATGATCTGCTTTCCACCTATGCAGACGAGTGAAACACTTTTCGTATCCCCTGGGCTGTGAAAGCAAGACAAATGTAGTTCACCGTTTACTCATGCCATATAAGTTTGTGCTAACACAAATGGATAGAACATGCATAATTACATGAACATACACTTATGTCGGACACCTTCTCGCCGCATTGGCGCTCAAGGGCAACGCCGCCTGCTTGAACTTCACCGACTCCGCGTGGCGGCTGCCGATTCCCTCCTCCACAGACCCCAAGAATCTCAGGAAGGCGGCCGTGGAGGCGGCGGAGGCGTTCCGGCCCGGGGCGGATGACGGCAGAGATACGGCGGCGTTTTCTAGGATGTTCAACATTGACATTTGCAAGAGGTCGGGCGTGGCAGTTCTGGCGGAGGGGGTGCTGATGTCACTGCCGCCGGTGTTGGGGTGGAGCTTCGGTTGGGACGACATGGAAAGTGATGCCGACGTGTTCTTGGAGGGGCTATACACTGATAGTTATATTTTTAAGTTTTATTTTATTTAAATTTGGCCAAATTGCATAAAAATACCTTACCTTTTCCAAATTTTGGACTTATTACAAATCTTTTAATTTCAGCAAAAAAAATAGCAACTTTTTAATTTGTTGCAATCTCCGTCCAAATCCAATTTGGGGAAAAAAAATGATAATGACGTGTACAATTTAAATCGACGTGGCGTTCAAAACGACGTCGTTTTGATTAAGAATTAAAAAAAAAAATTACACATCATTCCACCTCATCTTCCCCTTCCCCTTCCACCTCATCTTCTCCTTCCCATTCCCATTCATCTCTCTCTCGCCCAGACCCTCTTCCTCAACTTTTCCCCAATACCAAATCGCAGATCGTGGCAGCAGCCATACCCTGAGATAAGATGTTCGGCGTCGTCTTCCCCAACCGCAGCTTCCCTCTCGACATCTCCACCTTTGCCCAAATCGACGCCACCCACTGGACAAGGCCGGACAAGGCCCTCGCCACCCACAGTTTCACGTTGATGCCGGACAAGGCCCTCGCCATCTACATCCAGTCGCTAGCCATACCCTTCCTCGCCGTCTATACTCGCCTGCCCATCCGCCATGTTGTTGTTGTCCTGTCGGCGCTACCGTCGCTCGATGTGGCGGTGGAGAGGAGGATTGAGCGGCGGGCTCTTAAGGTTGGGGAGAATTTGTTTAATTTTATGCAGTCGTTTTGTGGGGTTGATGGCTCGAAGGAGAGTTTCAATTGGGGGCTAGGGTTCTGAATTTGGGGCTTTCTTATTTCAGAGAGATAGAGTCGAGAGGGAGTGGATGTGACGACAGTGGTGACGGCGGTGATGTGAAAGCGGTGACGTCGGCCGAAGTTTTGAATCGGCGAGTTTGGGGAGGAGCTGCGGGATGGTGAAGACGAGCACCGACTTGGAATCAGAGATCTGTTTGGAGATCTCATTGTTCGCTAATTTCTTTCACACCGCAAGTGCACGGGTGTAATTGAGCACAGGGAAGCAAGGTCGTATTCCACAGGGATTGTATTAATTCCAATGAGTACTACTTTCAATTGTTCTTCCTCTATTTAGACTTTCGAACTTTAGATTAATTAACTAATGCTGCAAATAATTAAATAAAGCAAACAAAAGCAAAAGCAAAGGAAAAGATTTAAAGATTCAAGATAGAGAAGATATCCTAAAGTTTCGATTTCAATGGAAAATCAACTTCAAGATTCAATTAATCAATCAATTAACACTAGGACTCAACTCTTCTTAGAACAATCACAAAAATAGCTTAAACTTACTCCCGTAGCGAATAAACCGTTGATCACATGCAAGGGTTTTCGTTCCCGACAAACATCATATGCATGCAACTCCAAAAGATCCTAAGATTAATGCTCTCACACAAGGTTCGTCCCCTCCCGGTTATTTTGCAATGCATGTCTTATATTCCAGTTCATGTATTAATCCTCATCTCCCGACTATTGAATTAACAAAACTAATTATGCTAAATTGGTGATCAATCAACTAGCATGCAAAACAAATCAAGAACATAAGAAAGAAGCGAGGGTCGTAATTAATCAATCAAAGTTAATTATTCATCTACTCTCTAGCCCTAGAATAAAGGAAATTAGTTACTCATAGACATCATAGACAATATCCAATAAATAACATAAAAACCGTAGGCGAATCCGTAGTTCTTGAGTGCCTCTTCTTCTCGTCTCCCAATCTTCAAAACTCCTCCAAGAAAATAAATCTAAACTAATCTAATCTAAAATAATAAAAGAAAAATATAAGAGAATAAAAGATGAGATGAAAAGATGTGGTAAGGGGTTCTCTAGATGTGTTTTGGAGGACACATATATATAGATGTGGGGAGTACAAGATTGTATCCTAATAGGAGTAGGAAATAACCAAAATAGGAGAAAATAACCAAAAATAGGATAAATCTAGAAAATTCGCGTGCCGTCCGCGTGTCTACCGGGCCAGGGCGCAACGTTTTTGTTTTGGCCCGTTCTCCTTCGTTATAACTCCGATTTTGGATCCGTTTTCGCCTATGAACTCCTATCGAACTGTACTTTCATCCTATTATGCTCAATTTGCATAAGATTAACTCCAAATTTCTGCAAAATCAAACAAACAACAAACAAGCATCATATTTCACAAATTAACAATATTTAAGCACAAAACTCATTCCAAACATGATTTCCCAATACAAATTGACATCAATTAAGCTTATAAAGATGAGAAAATCTATGTTTATCACTCACCGGAGGTGTAAAGCAGGTTGGTGGTGGTGATGACAGCGCCGAGGGACATGACGGCGTCGACGGCGCGCCATAGATCGGCGAAGGTGAGAAGGCGGCCGGTGGAGAGAGAGAGATAGGGAGAGAGAGAGTGGGAAGAGGCAAAGAGGGTTGGGCAATCCTTTTCTGGCGAGAGAGAGTGAGAGGGGGAGAGAGAGAGAGAGAAAAGGGAAGGGGAAGAAGATGAAGTGGAAATGATGTGTAATTTTTTTTAAATCAAAACGACGTCGTTTTGATTGCCATATCATTTTTAATTGGACATGTCATGATTAATTTTTCTCCCAAATTAAGTCCGGACGAATATTAAGAAAAATTGAAAAGTTGTATTTGTTTTGCTAAAATTAAAAGATTTGTCATAAGTCCAGAATTTAGAAAAAAGGTCGAATATTTTTATGCAATTTAGCCTTTAAATTTTAAATAGGAACTATAAAGATATAATAGTATATTTATAATTTAATTTATTATTATTTTTTATGGGGGCTTTGTGGAGTAAAATGAGGGCTGTGTTTAAAATTTTCCAAGACTACCTTATTGGATTTCTATTTTCAATTAATAATATGCACATATAATATGTATTTATAGATTAAATACGAAAAATGTAAAATAAATTGCAATGGAGAATTCCCTGGGTTTTATCTTTTTGATTCTATTCGAAAGAATCATCACTTCATTTGACTTTATTCCAAACAAATTTCAAACTACCCTCTCTCACTGAGTGTTTGTGTGTGTAAACCGGAGGTGGGATGTGCACTTTGGAGAGACGCGGCGATGTTTTCATCCTAACAATCACCGGCGACGACGACCACCGCCTCAACCCCGACCTCATCGACTCTATCCGGGCTGCACTTAAGCGGGCCAAGTCCGAGTCCGAATCCGAGCCCACGCGCTCCACCGCCCTCATCACCACCGCTCAGGGGAAATTCTTCTCCAACGGCTACGATCTTTCGTGGGCACTATCCGATCCGGACCAAGCCGGGATCCGGCCCAAGATGATGTCCAAGAAACTCCGCCTCTTGGTGGAGGAACTCATCTCCCTACCCATGCCCTCAATCGCCGCCGTCAACGGCCACGCCTCCGCCGCCGGCTTCATCCTCGCCCTCTGCCACGACTACCTACTTATGCGGAAGGACAGAGGGTATCTCTACATGAGCGAGCTCGACATTAAGTACAAAATTTCCACATGGTTTGTGCAAATCGTGAAAAACAAGATCGGATCCCCCAAGATTTGGAGGAGCATGGTGATGACGGCGGCGAAGATCACGGCGGAGATGGGGGTGGCGTGGGGGATTGTGGACTCGGCCCACGATAGCGCGGAGGCGACGGTGGAAGCGGCGGTGAAGCTGGGGATGGATCTAGTGAATAGGAAGTGGGATGGGAAAGTGTACGCCGCCAACCGGAGAGTCGTCTTTGCTGACGTGCTGGCGATGCTCGCCTCCGATGAGACGGTCGGAGACTCCGGTGATTCTGATGTGGTTTCGAAATTGTGATCCAAGGATTTCACCCAGCAGTTTCAGATTGATGTTATTGTGTCATGAATTATATATGCTGCTACTCTTTACTTTGGTTTTTTCAATATTTCTCGCTTTTATTTTGGGAATGCTTTGAAGTTTCCTTCCTAAATAATGATCAGCTAGCAGAATTTAGTAATATTTGCGAATTATTGGATTCTGAAATATTCAAAGCAAGTAGCGGATCTTTTTTGGTCTCTTCTGCTTCCTTGAAATAACAGTCATTTTGGGTTTGGGATTTGTTAAAATATAACCTCTTTATAATTTCGGCCTTTATAAGGGGAATTGAGCCTAGCTAATATCCGATTTTCTTTACAGGATTCCTATTCTATCATCTTTCTTCTGGTGCTAGCTTATGAATTGAAGCATAATTCATTAAGTTACATGCATTTTGATGATTGATTTTGTTTGGCAAGTGTGTCAACTGTTCCCGTTTAATGTTCAAATTGAGCATATATAGAATTGCTTTCACTAACAAGACTAATAAACTGATCACAGATCATTAAATTGTCGATAAACATAAACTGACAGCCACTGGAAATTTATTATGGCAAACACACACTAGGTAAATACTACTAATACATGATGATGAAATATCGGAAACCAAGTTTTCCAAATTCCAAGTGAAGTAGTTGTACTAGTAAAATTAAGTAAATTCCAAGTTTTCCGAGCTCATTTACGAGCTCTTCCTTTTCAAAAAGAGTGCGGGCTGGTACTATGCCACTGCCCGAGCTGAGTTCAAGGGGCGAACTCAAAATAAAGTAGATAAGTGGCACACGAAATTTTTCTTTTGTCGCCACCATAGTTTTGTCGACCTGGTTTGGAGGGTAGAAAAGCCTCACGAGTGGGTAATTGGCGATGTGGATAAAGCTTTAGAGTCTGCTGTGAAAGCAATGAGGGATCACGGTCCTTTTGAGGGGCGCTACAATGAAGACTCCTTAGCTGAAGCGGGGTTAAGCCTGTACGAGCACCAAAGTATGGTGGATCCTTCGACGGGTGAGGCCCCGCTAGTACTGTTAGGATTGTTGTTTTTTTTTTTTCCTTTTTCGTCGTCCTTACTCCTTTCTTGCCTTTTTTGCAGTGAAGAACTTCGGGAAGATAAAGGAGGTCGATGCCAAGGCCGCAGCTCGCGGTACCAAGAGAGCGAGGTCGACTGGACGATCTGCTTCCTCCTCTGACCAGAGTCAGCTCGGGGGATTCTCTGACTTAGCTCCGCACTCTGAGGTAGCGGGGCTTGTGGCGAATGTTCGCGCTACTCCCCCTAAACCACCTCAGAAACGAGTCAAGGCCGGGGATCATGTCGACGTAGAGATTCTCGAGATCTCGGGCGGCGACGCGAGCCCAGTAGCTCCTCCAAACAAGCTGGTTGATCTGTCTTTTCCCGAGGTGAAGACATTGCCTTTATTACATAATTTTCCGTAATTCTTGCCTATGTAGCTAACTGTACTCTCTCTGACAGGGCATCGATATGGTCGTGGGGTGGCTGAAGAACAGCGTTGGGGAGATGTCCGCGAAACACGAGGACGAGAAGAGCAGGTACTCTGAGAAGTTGATGTTGGTCACCGCCAGGGCGAAGAAGGTTGAGGCCGAGCTAAAGGGGGCTAAGGAGGAGGTGAAGGCTGCGAGATCCGAGCTGGTCGCTCAGCTTGCGAGGGCCGAGGCTGAGGCTGAGAGAGCTCGGACTGAGGCCGAGAGAGCTCGGAAGCTGGAGTCTGAGCTGAACGCGGCGAAGGACCAGGAGGCCCAGCTCGCGGCGAGCCAAGGTGAGGTTCTCCGGGCCTATACGAAGAGGCTACTGCTGTCGGAGAGCTTCTCCAGCCTAGCCAATGACTTGGCTTTACTCATCAATGGGAACTTCGACGTGGCCGCTTTGGAGGAGGCCACCAAGGATTTCCCCGACCTGGATGTGGCGAAGTACGACTTCGAGCGCTTTGGGGATGATACTCTTCCTTTTCGGTACGCCAGAGTGGTCCGGATCACCTCAGTCAGCTTCCTGTCTTGGAGAGCCTCGCCAACTCGTCTGAGCTGCTATCTGCCGAGCAGATTGCTCACTGCTCCGTGGATCGGGACTCCGACCTGGATGCCGCCTTCGACTCTCTTCGCGACGAGGAAGGAGAGGACAAGGAGGAAGAGGAGCGCGAGGTTTCGGCTGGTGAAGAGGATCCTCAGGATGCAGGAACTGATGGCTCTTTTCAGGGCCCCCCCTCCGGGCAGCCACCTTTTCAAGACAAGGAGGTGGACGCTCCTTAGATATTTCTTTTCTTATGTAACTATGTACTCAGACTCTTTTTTTTTTTTTTGAATGAACGAATTTCGCCCTTTTTTCCTGTGTGTAGATTTCTGATTTCCCTGGTATAGCTTCTCTACACAAGCAAATAAGTCTTCTTTCTCAAGATCTATCTGAACAACGATCTCTAGTTCGGTTATGGATGGAGAAATGTCGCCGAGCTGAGGCACTTTTCGATGAAAAGTGTGCTCTGCTGAGGTTAAAAGAATCCGAGCTGGAGGAATGGCAGGTTAAGTTTGAGTCGCTCTGCGCGGAGGCTGAGGTCAAGCAGGTCGCTTGTCAAGAGCGTGCCGATTTACTTCAGGCCAAGCTGCTTCAGGCGGAGGAAGAGTTGGAAGTGGCCCGAGGTAGGGCTGGGCGTGTGCTGGAGGACCACGAGAAGATCATCGAGGAGCATGCCGAGTACGAGGATATCATCCGTCGCAATGGCGGTATTACCATCTCTGAGGCGGGACTGAAGACGAAGGAGCTGCTGGAACAGTACCTCGATTTGAAAACAGCATGCGGGCCCGAGTCTTTCGAGCTTCAAGGGGCTTTTGAGATACTCAAGGAAAGCGCGAACTTGTATAAATGCGTGCTATCCCGTCGTCCAAAGCTTCGTGCATTCCTGTCCAATAGTGCGGATGGGTCTGCTCCGTCATCTTCTCGGACTATGCCTGCGCGCGAGGTGAGAGCTGCTTCTCGGGGTCGTCAGGCCGGACCGAGCCGAGGTGGGCGGGCCTCGGGGCGGAGTTCAGCTACGTTGCGAGGTCGGGGTTTTTCTTCTGGAAGGAATCGAGGTCGGGGACGAGGTCGGATTTCCATCGACGACCTTCTGGGATCTACTTCCTTCGAAGAGCGATGGCTCAACTTCAGTAGGCCAGATCCCCCTCCGTAGAGTAGCTCGCTTCTTCCTGTAATTTATGTACATACAATGTTGTAATTAGTCAAATACGAAGTAATATATATTGTCTAATATGAACTTCATGTTTTTCGGGAAGAATGCTTCCTTGCGTTCGTGCTTTGCTTCGGTTTTTTTTTTTTTTTTTTTTTTTTTAGAGGGAGTCTAACTCGAACCTCTTTGTATGATAAGGGAACCTTGGTTCAGACCTCGTGTTATGATTCTCTCGGGGGAACTTGGTTCTGACCCCAGTTGAGAAAATTTTATCCTTTGGAGGGAGTTTAACTCGTACCTCGTCGGATCTTCCATTTTGAAGGAGGCGAGCTCGGACCTCAAAAAGGGTTTCTTTTGCGCATTTCTTAGGATATAATTACCCCATGTCGGATCATTATTGACCTCGGAAGGGAACTTTAGTTCGTCCTTATGAGGGGATTTGTTTTTGGATACTTCGTATAAGCAAATTAAAAGACACGAGAATATGCAAAACGAAAAGAAACTTTATTAAAGGAAAAGCGAAACAAATAAAAGTTTTGACGAGCTCGTAAAAACAAAGCATTATTACTTAAAAAGAAAAAAAAAAGACGAAAAAACTTAGACTCTAAATGCAAGACTCTGCTGCTTATACGAAGAACCTCTTTAGGTGGGCGATGTGCCACGTTCTGGGTATCAGCTCGCCCGAAAGGTAGGCGATTTTGTAGGCTCCTTTGCCGAAAACTTCGTGCACTCTGTAGGGCCCTTCCCATGTGGCTTCAAGTTTGCCGAGCTTCTCCGAATGGCTTACTTCATTGTTTCTAAGCACAAGATCAGCGACCTGGAACTGCTGGGGTTTGACCCTTTGATTGTAATATCGGGTCATCTGCTGTTTATACCGAGCTTCTTTTATGCTGGCTAGTTCCCGCTTCTCCTCGAGTAAATCCAGGTCGGTTCGGCGTTGCTCTTCATTGGCTTCAGCTGAGAAGTTGATAGTGCGGGGGCTTGGCGCCCCGATCTCTACGGGTATGACCGCTTCTGTTCCGTATACTAAACAGTACGGGGTTTCTCTCGTTGGGGTTCTGGGTGTAGTCCTGTATGACCACAGGACGTTTTAGAGGTTGTAGATCCATTCCGTTTTGTCCTTCTCTAAGCGGGCCTTGAGTCCGTTCACTATTGTTCTGTTGGTGGCCTCGGTCTGGCCATTAGTTTGAGGTCGGTTGACCGAGGTGAAATTTTGCTGGATATTGAGTCCCTCACAAAATTCTTGGAATGCTCTGCTCGTGAATTGCGTCCCGTTGTCCAAGATGAGGACTCTTGGAACTCCAAACCGACACACGATGTTCTTCCAAACGAAGTCGACGGCTTTCTCACTTGTGACTTTTGTGGAAGGTTCCGCTTCGACCCACTTGGTAAAGTAGTCGACGGCGACTATTAAAAACCGTTTTTGTTTTGGGGCTGGGTAGAATGGCCCCACGATGTCAATGCCCCACTCCACAAATGGCCACGGGCTCTGTATAGTGGAGAGGCCGGTCTGGGGTACCCTCGTCACCTTGGCATGCAGCTGGCATTTCAGGCATTTTTTTACGAATTCTTCCGCGTCTTTTACCATTGTTGGCCAATAGTACCCCCACCGCATGATTTTCTGTGCTAGCATCCGAGCTCCGATGTGGCTTCCGCACGACCCGGTGTGCACTTCATTTAGTGCGTAGTCCGCTTCCCTTGGTCCCACACACTTTAGGAGAGGCTGTAAGTATGACTTTCGATAAAGGATTCCTCCTTCGAGGACGTACTGCGTGGATTTAGCTAGGATTTTTCTGGCCTCAATCTTGTCCTCGGGAATTTCCTCGCTCTCCAAATATCTTTTTAGAGGGGTCATCCAATTCGGGTCGTCCTCTTCGATTGCATTGACTTCCGCCTCTTCTATACTTCGATTCCGGACTTCTTCTACTAGAGTTGAGCCGGTTGAGTTTGCCAGCTTACTTAGCTCGTCAGCTCGGGTATTTTGGCTTCGGGGAATGCGAACTATTCTGAAGAACTGGAAGGATTGTTCTAGGAGCTTGACTTTCTCCAGGTATTTCTTCAGCTTCTCACTCCTCGCTTCATACTTTCCTAGCACGTGGTTGACCACTACTTGGGAATCACAGTAGGTTTGGATAGCTCGTACCTGGAGGGTTTGGGCAAGACGTAGTCCGGCAATGAGGGCTTCATATTCCACTTCGTTGTTCGTAGTGGGGAACTCGAATCGCAGCAAGTATGCCAACTCCTTTTTCTTCGGGCTGATTAGGAGTATGCCAGCTCCGCTCCCTTTCTTTCCCGAGGCTCCATCCACGTACATCTCCCAGCAGTCTGGGGGAGTCTTCTCTGGTATTTCTTGGAGTTCGGCTTTGGCCTCGGACTCTTTTGGCTTATTCACGACATTGTATTGTGCTTCTGCGAGGAAGTCTGCTAAAGCTTGCCCTTTTATAGCTCGGCGGGGAACGAATGATATGGAGTGCTCTCCGAGCTCGATTGCCCATTTTGCGATCCTTCCTGAAGCTTCCGGTTTAGTAAGGACTTGCCGGAGTGTTAGGTCGGTCAAAACTTGTATTGGGTGAACTTGGAAATAAGGTTTTAGGCGCCGAGCTGCATTTACCAGGGCTAGAGCGACCTTCTCGAGGGGCTGATACCTTGTCTCTGGATCTTTCAGAACTCTGCTGACGAAGTACACAGGTAGCTGCCGATCTCCTTCATCTCGGACCAACACTGCGCTTATTGCTTCCTCCGACGCTGCTATGTATAGGGATAGGGATTCTTCCTTTTTGGGGACTGACAAAGTTGGTAAGTCTCCAAGGTGGCGCTTTAGCTCGTCGAAGGCTAGTTCGTGCTCTGGTCCCCATCCAAACTCCGGTGCCTTCTTGAGGATTTTGAAGAACGGAAGTTGTTTCTCGGCGGCTTTTGAGAGGAAACGGCTTAGCGCGGTTATGCAGCCTGTCAGCCTATGAACGTCGCGAATAGTTTGGGGTACTTTCATTTCCTGTACAGCTTTGATTTTCAACGGGTTGGCTTTGAGACCTTCTGGCGAGATCCAGCACCCTAGGAATTTCCCAGATCGCACGTTGAAAGTGCACTTCTTGGGGTTCAGCTTGAGGTTCGCCTTCCTTAGCACGTTGAGCGTCGCTCGTAGGTCGTCCACTGCTGAAGCCTTTTATTTTCTTTTGACGACAATGTCATCTACATACACTTCGACAATCTTGCCGATGTGATCTCGGAAGAGGAAGTCGACCATCCGTTGGTAAGTCGCTCCGGCATTCTTTAACCCGAAGGGCATGTATTTGAATGCGAAGACACCAAAGCTAGTGGCGAAAGCCGTCATGATCGCATCTCCCTCATCCATTAGGACTTGATAGTACCCCTTGTAAAGGTCAAGAAAGCTGAATACCTCATATCCCACTAAGGATTCAATCTTCTCGTCGATGTTGGGGAGAGGGTAGCAGTCCTTTGGGCAAGCTTTATTGAGGTCGGTATAATCCACACACATCCTCCATTCCCCTCCTTCTTTCTTGACTACCACCGGGTTAGATAGCCAAATTGGGTATTTGACCTCGAATAGTAGTCCTGCTTTCAGCCATTGTTGCACCTCATCGTAAATAACTTGATTCCGCTCGGCAGCAAATGTTCTTCTCTTCTGCTTTACTGGGGTGGAGCTCGGGTCGATGTTGAGCTTATGTGTAATGATGTCCGAGGAGACCCCCGTCATGTCCGTTGGCGACCAAGCAAAGACGTCTTGATATTCCCTAAGGAGCTGGATTACCTGCAGGCGGGTTTGGGGTCCCCCTGCAAAGCCGACCTTGACAAATTTGGCAGGGTCTTCTTCGGATAAGGAGACTTGTTCCGCCGAGGTGTCTGAAATCGTTGTCGTCTCTTCCAACTCCTCGGGATACTTTGATTGTTATGCTTGCGGTTGACCTCGAAGGGCAACTTGCATGCACTCTTTGGCCTTTTTCTGGTCGCCTTGTACAGTTAGGATTCCGCCCGGGGTCGGGATCATCAGTAACAAGTGGTATGGCGAGATGATGGCTCGGACCGCATTCAGCCAATCCCGACCTAATATGATGTTGTACGGGGGTTCGCTTTGACCACGTAGAAGTGGATTAGCTTGTTGACGCTGGTTGGCGGGCTGCCGATGGCGACGTCGAGCGCGATGATCCCTTCAGGTCGCGTCTCATGCTGTGTGAAACTCTTGAGGGACAGGGGCGCGGAGTTAACCCGAGCTGGGTCGAGTCCCATCCTATCCAAGCAATTTTGGAAGATGATACTGACGCTGGCCCCACTATCAACAAATATGCAGTGGACCATCTTATTGGCCACTCCGACCTGTATTACCAGGGCGTCATTATGGGGCGTTGTTGTAGGTACAGGATCATCCTCGGAGAAGGTGACGGTTTCGCTTTTCCTGAACCTCTTTTTTGTCTCTTCTTTCGACGGAATTGGTGGTCTGCGAGCTTCTGACCTCAGCTTAGTTTTTGTCGTGCCTGGGGTTAGCCCGGAGATGGTCGACACCACCCCGTCGTACTGTGGCACGCCGCTCTGAGGGTCGTCATCGTCCTCATCATGATTGGTTTTAGCTCGCTTATTATCGGGAGCGCAGCGACCCTATCCGCCTTTTCGCTTCCCCCTTCTGTTTTTCCTTCCCCCGGCCTCGTACTTCTTCAGAGCTCCTTCCTAGGCTAACCTCTCTATCTCTTCTGCGAGGTCGCGGCAGTCTTCTGTGTAGTGCCCGTGGTCGTCGTGGAAGGAGCAGTGTTTGTTTTTATCTCGAGGTTTTGACCCCGACATAGGGCGTGGTCTGGTGAACCAGTCCTCATGAAGTGCGAAGATCTCCGCATTTGTTTTCACAAAAGGAGGTCGCTGAGGGTGCTCTGATCCCGGTCGAGGTCCGAGCCGGGACTGGATAGGTCCAGGTCCGAGCCGGGATTGGATGGGTCCTTGCTGAAGGCGTTCGTGAGCACTTCTCCGATCACGATCATTCCGGCCCCGATCACCTTCAGCCCTCTTCTTCTCGGTTTCCTCTCGCTTCAGCCGATCCGCATCTTGGCCATCCGCGAACTGGTATACGATTCTCCACATCTCTTGGGCCGTCTCGGGCTTCTGTTTAGCAAGCTCTTGGTTCAGGGACCCAGGAGCGACCCCGTTTCGAAAAGCCGAGATGAGGAAAACATCGTCGATTTTATCGACTTTCAAGCTTTCTTGCATAAATCGGGAGGCGTACTCCCTTATGGTCTCTCTGTCTTTTTGCTTTACGGACAGGAGATAGGCCGTGTCTCGGCGAGCTTGGACTTTCATAAGGAATCTTTGTTTAAAGATTCCTTCGAGGTAGACCCAGGACCCTATACTGCCAGTCGGCAGGCCGTCGAACCAAGCTCGGGCGTAGTCGACCAGCATCTCAGGGAACAGCTTGCACATGTGTTCTTCTGTGAGGCCCTGGTTGTGCATGTTGTACTTGAACTGCGTCAAGAAATTGAGGGGGTCCTCCAACCCATTGTAGGGTGGTATGTTGGGCAATTTGTATGCCGCGGGAAGCTTGGCATCAAGAAGCTCGTCGGTGAACGGGCTGACGAGTCGGGCTGATCTTCCCTCACGTCGGTGTCGGTTTGCCTCGGGGCTGTAACTTCTGGAATAGCTCGGACTTCGGTCCCTGCCTGGGCTACGATGTCGCCTTGGGAGATGGCGTTGCTTGGGACCCCGACGTGGGCTGGAGCTCCGGTGGCGGAGTGGGCTTCGCCGGGTGTCGTACTTTCTCCTCAGCTCGGGCTCCTGCATCTTGGAGTGGTGTGGAGTTTTGGGTATAGACTTCCGCGTGGAACTCTCCCTAGCTTCGGATATTGGGGGCATCCGAGCTGTTGTGAGGAAGCGCTTGAAGCTCTCCTTATTCGCTCTAGCGAATTCAGTCGCGGCATAGGTAGTAGCGAGGTCGAAGTCGTCGAGAAAATCCTCTCCCTTCGATCCTGATTTCTGTGGACCCTTCTGAGGAATGTCTTCCAGCTCGGGCATCCCTTTGAACGGATCCTCTTCTATAGGGTTATTGCCGTGCCCCTCCTTTGGGACCGAACTGCCTTCCTGGCGATTGCCCCTGTTTGTGGGGCAACTTTCTGCTTCGTTGGGATTCCCACGTTGGCTTTGGTCCTCCCGCACGTTTTGTGATCGCGTAACCATCATAGTTCTGCTACCAAAGAACCGTCGATCGAGTTCCCACAGACGGCGCCAATGATAGATCTAGGGTTTGCAAGGGTGACAGAAAATAATAACAACACGATGACACAAGGATTTACGTGGTTCGATCAATGTGATCTACGTCCACGAGAGAGAATATCTAGCCTTTATTACTTTAGAGTACAATGAGTATTTGAACGTATTTACACCTCTAATCTAGCATCTATATATAGGCCTTGAATTGAGCCCTAATCCTTCTAGGATTCGGATTCCTTATACATATCTTGTTTCCTAGTACATGCATATCCGACTCCCCTCCATAATAGGATTCAATCTTCTTCCAAAGTAGGGCTTCGTTAGTGACTTTACTTGGGCCGAGCTCTATAGGCCGAGCTTTAATATACAGGCCCAATTAGATTGGGTCTTAGATCGGGCCCAAGAAGAGGCCGGTACTATCAGCCTTTATAAGGGGAATTGAGCCTAGCTAATATCCGATTTTCTTTACAGGATTCCTATTCTATCATCTTTCTTCTGGTGCTAGCTTATGAATTGAAGCATAATTAATTAAGTTACATGCATTTTGATGATTGATTTTGTTTGGCAAGTGTGTCAACTGTTCCCGTTTAATGTTCAAATTGAGCATATATAGAATTGCTTTCACTAACAAGACTAATAAACTGATCACAGATCATTAAATTGTCGATAAACATAAACTGACAGCCACTGGAAATTTATTATGGCAAACACACACTAGGTAAATACTACTAATACATGATGATGAAATATCGGAAACCAAGTTTTCCAAATTCCAAGTGAAGTAGTTGTACTAGTAAAATTAAGTAAAAGCTGTTTCAATTTATTGGATAAAATAAATACGCCTAGTTGGAGTTGGTCCAGAACTGGGCCTGGAGGTAGTCGATGATGTTCTTCTCGACCTGGAACGCCTTAGCCAGGACATCGGGGTTGATCTTGGGGTCGGAGCCGAAGACGGCATTGGCAATGGTTATGGTTCCCGGATTCTGGCTGCCGAAGCTGGCGAATGCAACGGCGTCAGTCTTGCCGACGTTGAATTGGAAGTGGATGAGACCCTGTGGGAAGACGAACACATCTCCAGGTTTCAAGAACTTGGTGAAGAGCTTGTTCTCGGGGTTGGAAGTGACGAAGCCCACGTAGAGACTGCCTTCCACCAGCAGGAAGGCTTCGGTAGCACGCGGGTGGGTGTGGGGCGGGTTGATCCCGTATGGGGCAAAGTCGACTCGAGCCAAAGATACGCCCAGAGTGTTGAGCCCCGCAAGCTGGTTCACATTCACCGCAGTCACAGCTGATCCGAGCTGATTGGATGTGTTTCCGGGCTTGTTAAGACCCTTTTCCAGGAAATCTTCAGCTACCACCATGTTCGGGTTCTTGCAAAACTTCCCGTTCACGAAAACTGCATACAATCAAACATTAGTATGTTTTGATCATGAAATTTTATTATATACTTATAACAATGGAGCTAAGTAGGCCAGTGTGATTGAATTTGAATTGATTTACCAGCAGAAGCTGCATCAGGAACAGCAACGCAGAAATCCTGAAGGGGGCTTGGATCTGATGCATATGCAATTGAAGCCCATGACGAAACAATTACTACAAAAATGCTGCACAAACTTAAAGCCTTCTTCATTTTAATTAGCTGCTGCAAATTAATTAATTGCAATTATTATTTTTGTTCTTAATTAATTGTTGTATCTGTGATGGCAAACTTAGCATGAGAAACATTCATTTTTATAGGAGAAAATAAAAGTAAGCTAATCTACAATACTCATCCTTATTATTATTTTTTTTTTTTAGCCGAAACCGTCAATTGAGATACGTTTAAACGTTCAACTTGTTCGATCTCTTCCTGTTTATTTCATATACCTAATCAATCCATAGTATAGACTTTGTCAATAATAATTATCTTACAAAGAGTCAAAGACTAATTAAATTAATGGAATAGCTCAACTTGTATTTGATGAATTGCCTCTCTAATTAATCTCTCTCAATATCAAGAATGCATAACATGATCAACAACGTACGTATCAATTCAAGGCAAATAGGCATGCATGTATTTCGATAATCAAGCCAATTAAATGATGAAAATCTGTTTGTTATTCATGATGGGTTTTGGCTTGATCCGATATATATAATTCAAACCAGCTCCAGTCTAGTACAAATATATATGTAGCCAATGTGCCAGTGTCATCCCAACCCGACCCACTTTTTAGAACTTTGGCTATAATATAATGTCAAGTTTGCGCGCCTGACTTTGATATAGTATATTGTAAAAAATGATGTTTAATTATTTCTTCCCAAGATAATTTATCATGAGGAGAGGAGAGGAGAGGATCGGCCAGCATTATTTAGTCAAGGGTATTTCTCTTTGATGCAGACCATTTCTCCTACCCGATTCTAGCTTAATCAGGCATCACATAATTACTATTGCACAAAGACATTTCTATTCGGCCAGATTTCCTCTCAATTCACTTATGAAATTAAACACATATTTTTCATATGTCATGCAAATAGAAAAATTTAACTAAGATTTGGATGTTTAAACTGATCACAACATCAAATTGCCTACACGTCTGTACCGTGACGTGCGTATATGACTGTTTCAATTCAACAAAGGATCTCTCTCTCTCTCTATATATATATATAGGGTAGGGATCTGGTGAGAATGGATTTTATATGAGAACGTGAGAATGGTACATTTTAATGCATTTTTATCATATTAGTAATGCATATATTTCAGAAATGTAATGCATACACATTCTAATGCATAAACTGTAGAAACCTAATGCATAAACATTATAATGCATAAATTACTACAATATAATGCATCGTTAAATCTGAGTCATTGATCAACAAAAATCAAGGATCCAAATTTATTCTCATTTCTCACCTAAGATAGCATTCTCACATGATCCTCTTCATATATATATATATATATATATATATATATATATATATATATCTCGGCAAGTACGTAAAGGTTGCTAAGTCTAAACTAAGCGCCAGATTAATTAGGTAATTTGATTAATTGCTTTAAGTATCAAGCCAAAGTAGCTTGCTTGTCACTATTACTAAAATAGAAAAAAGTTGAAACCGCATGCCATTTGAAGATGTCAAAATTTTGCTGATGTAGTTTACGTTCTTCTCGTAAAGAATAAATATATTTAGAAACATAAATTTGGAAATAGGGAAACACAGTAACTATATTATTGTGGTGGGGTTGGCATTAATGGGGATCAAGTATATTTTAAACACTTACCAAAAATATATTCATCGTGTCACAGATTTATTTTAACAAGTAATTAATATTATACCCCCGCGGGCATATGTTGTTTCAATTGCATTGGGGATTACACTTTTAGCATTAATGAACATAAAATAAAATTTATTAAAGGAGAGATCTAGTAGTATAAAATTAACTTTAATTTAAAGGGAGATGAAAATTTAAGCGGAAAAATTCCTTCAACTCCTTTATTTTATTATATTGATATAGATATAGATTTCACTTTACTGTATATAACTAGGTTATTACATTCAATAATCATGTTCGCGTAATACGGGTGCATTAATAATGTCATTTAATTTTGTGATGAATTAGCATATATATTCATTTGAAAATAAAAAAGGGGTTTGTTTCTGAACCAAAATAACTACTTTTAAATATAAGAAAATTTGTTGATAATTAGTATAATATCAAGGAGATTATTGGATTTGAGAGAGGAAGAAGGAAGAGAATTCATGTTGAAGCAAAAGAGAAATCTTATTTCAATGTAACAGTAAAAATGTTTACAACTCTCTATCTCAACTCCAATCTTAGCTCGATAATGTCTATTTATATATATTACAATAACTGCCTCTCACTCAAATAGAAAACACACTTCCATAATGAATCACAACCATCCAATCTGTAACTAATCTACAACTAGAAATTAGTTAGAGGAATAGCACGAGGATCATGGATCGTTGACGTCAGCATCCATGCCTTACATGCATGGCTGCTTCAACTTCAACTGCTCTACTGCCTTTACCCCTCTCCCCCCCCCCCCCCCCTCCCCCGGCAAGATGAACCATGATGAATATCCATCATGTTCATCTTGGAAAGCAGAACATGAAAGCGAGGCCCTGGTAAAGCTTTAGTGAAAAAACTGCTGCATAATGTGGAGAGCAGTCTGATTATCACAATACAAAGGAAGAGGTGGAGATGGAGAAAATCCAAAATCAGTAAGCATATAAGAAAACCACACCAACTCTTTGGTAGTAGAACTCAAGGCTCTATACTCTGCTTCGGCTGAAGAAAAAGAAGCCGTAGCCTGTTTCTTGCACCTCCAGGAAACAAGAGCCTTCCCCATGAAAACACAATAGCCTATAAGAGATCTCCTAGTGAGCTTACATGATCCCCAATCCGCATCGCTATAAGCAGCCAATTTGATATCATTTTCAACAGGATAAAACAAACCAAGAGAAGGGCAACCTTTGAGATATTTTATCACATGTAATGCAACGTTCCAATGAGAGTGACATGGAGTAGCAACAAACTGACTCAACTGTTGCACTGCATGTGAAAGATCAGGTCGAGTAAGATTCAGATAAAGAAGCTTCCCAACCAACTGCCTATAGGATTCAGGCTTCTCTAGTAAATCATCTTTCGAAGCTGTCAAGTCAAGCCCAGCAGGTACATGAGTAGTAACAGAAGAACATCCAAGTAAGCCAACACTATCTATGAGATCCAAAATGTATTTGCGTTGATTAAGATATGTCCCACTCTCTCCCTGAGCAATTTCTATTCCCAGAAAATAGTGAGCTGGTCCTAAGTCTTTTATAGTAAAAGCATCATGTAAGAAAGACTTAACCTCAGCAATAAGAGAGTCATTTGGACTAGCTATTAATGCAACATCAACATACACAAGTAAACAGATGAATTCAGCACACTGACCTCGAGGAAAAGACAATGATCATAAGCGGATTGCACAAATCCATAGCTAAGAAGCTTCTTGCAGAACTCGTTGTTCCACTCTCTGGATGCCTGCTAAGGCCATATAAACTCTTCACCACTTTACAGACTTGACCCTGTGTAGTCTTAAGATAGCCTTGTGGTGGTGACATATAAATCTCATCAGTTAAATACCCATGAAGAAAAGTATTGTTCACATCTATTTGATGAAGATTTCAACCATTACCTGTAGCCATAGCAATGAGAAATCTCACTGTCACTAACTTGGCAATAGGTGAAAAGACATCTGTATAATCTATCCCATATTCTTGAGTGTATTCCTTTGCAACTAGCCGTGCTTTGCAACGCTCCACAGTCCCATCAGCTCTAAGCTTGACCTTGTACACCCATTTGGAACCAATAGTTTTCATTCCAGGTGGCAAAGAACAGAGCTTTCAAGTCTTATTATTCTCTAAAGCTTCCAACTCCTGGTCCATGGCTCTTCTCCATTCTGGGATTTGATTAGCCTCATGGAAAGAAGTAGGTTCACGAACACCATCCAAATTAACAAGAAAAGCCAGATAAGAGGGAGCGACAATCTGGGAAAGCTGATAAGGGAATGTAGGAGGAGTTAAAGTGCCACTACTATACATAGGAGTAGAAACATTAACATTACCCACATAATCCTTTAACCATGATGGTGGATGTCTCTGTCTTACCGGTCTCCTCACCTCATCAATCAAAGTAGGATCAGCAGGCTGTGGATTTCCATGAGATTTTGAATCCCTTAGATGTGTAGAAATAGGGGAAATAAAATCATCAGCAGAAACATCAGTCTCTAATCTTGGTGTGTGAAGTTCTATCTCTGTATTTTGAGGCTGTGGTGAAGGTGAATCTCTTGGAGATGTAAACTCATCTTCATCTGAAAACTGGGTGAGGGGAGATGAAAAAATTCCAGATTGAGAATCAGGAAAAATGGATGATGTAAAGGAAGAATCAGCAAAGGGAAATGTTGAAGTAACAAACTTCACATCTCTGGAAGTTATAAGCTGAGAGTGATCAAGATCATATAAGATATATCTCTTTTGGCTAATGGCATATCCAAGAAACACACATTTATGATCCCTACTGTCAAATTTAGTTTTATGAGGATCAAGATTGACGATATAGGCTAAACAACCAAAAGGTTTCAATATACTCAGATCAGGTTCCTTCTTAAAAGAAGCAAAGAATGGAGATTTCCAATCTAAAACTCTACTAGGTGTTCTATTGATCAACCAAGTAGCTGTTAAAATGGAATGTGACCAGAATTGCAAAGGTAATTTGCTTGAAAACATCAAAGCACGAGCTACCCCTAGGAGAGTTCTATGTCTTCTTTCAACTATTCCATTTTGTTGTGGTGTGTATGCACAACTAGTCTGATGAATAATCCCATATTCTTCGCAAAGAGATAACATCTTGTTATTAAGAAATTCAGAACCATTATCTGTCCTCAACCCTTTAATCATTATACCAAACTGAGTCCTAACCATATTCATATATGTTTTCAGGACATCACAAACTTGAGCCTTAGAATGTAGCAAAAATGTCCAAATCATTCGGCTATAATCCTCAACAACAGTTAATATAAACTTGCATTCACTGATGTTATTCTCTGAATATGGCCCCCAAACATCAACATGAATCAACTCAAATAGATGTGTAGTTCTTCTATTGAGAATAGGAAAAGGATTTCTGCATTGTTTAGCTCTAAAACATACCTTACAGTGTTTAACTGAGAGTTCTCCTTCTTCTGTAAACTTTCCTTGCAAATATGGAATATGATGCATAGCTTGGATAGCAGGATGTCCAAGTACTTCATGTATCTCGAGCAAGGATTGAGAATTTGTCAAAGCTCCTGCTAGAAAAATAGATTTCTGTGAAGGGTTGAAAACATATAATCCATTTTTCACCTGTCCCATTCCCAGAATATGATCATTATGGGAATTCTGAACAAAACAATGAGTCTCATAGAAAGAGCATTTCACTCCAGATTCCCTTGCAAGTTTGGTGACAGACACAAGATTGTGTGTGAAGGCAGGTGCAAAAAGAACATCCTTCAGTATTATGTCTCCAACCAATCTTGCATCACCTCTCTCATGAATTTTCTGAACCGAACAATCTGGCATGAAAACCTCAGCTGGAAATGGTATTTTAGTCAACTGGAGCAACATATTTGGATTTCCACAGACATGGGTGCTAGCTCCAGTATCTAAAATACAATCCGTGGAATCAGAAGGTACAACATTCAACACATATTCACTGATTCCAAAAGCATAGTGACCTTCTTGTAACATGGACTCAGCCTTATTGTTCATCACCATATTCACTTCTCCTTTCTGATTTCAACCCCCTCCTGAGTTCTGCAGCATTTGTTCCATACATTTAGCAAGCTCGGATTGAATCATCTTACTCATATTAGATGTAAGATCTTGTGATGAAGAGGAAGTGTAGGCTGGAATAGATGTAGAAGACTCCACCATATTAGCCTTGAATTTGCCTTTACTATCCTTAAGCTTCTTATATCAATCAGGATACCCATGGAGTTTAAAACACTCATGCTCCTCATGACCAGGCTCATCACAGTGTGTACATCTCAATTTCTGCTTTTCCTCCTTACTTCTTCGGCCTTTGAAAGTAGATGATTTACCATAGCTAGAACTATTCTGTGGAGCTTTGGAATGAGCAGATCTAGTGACATTCATTGCAGAAGAAATAGGGCGATCAACATTGTTCTCATTCACCATGCGTTGATCTTCCATCTGAAGAATCATAGAGTACGCCTTATTGATAGAAGGCAGAGGCTCTTGCAACAAGACATGTTCACGAGCATACTCATAAGTATCATTCAATCCAGAAAGAAATTGCATCAAGCGTAATTCCTCTTCTCTCTTAGTGATAACACTACTCATACCACAATGACATTCAACTGGAGGCAATAACACATCTAACTCATCCCAAAAAGCAGTGAGATTGTTAAAATAGAGCATAACAGACTGATTGCCTTGAACATATCTACCTATTTGCATTGCAAATGATAGATTTTGGGGCCATTATTGCGACCAAAACGTTGATTTAGAGCTTGCCATAACTTCCTAGTACTGTCAATATTCACAAAGGCATTAACCAAATCCTTAGAAATGGAATTTAAGATCCAACAGAACACCATATTATCAGTTTTGAGCCAACGCTTGTAGTAAATGGAATTCATCGGAGGTTCAGATAAGGTGCTATCTAGAATTTCTAATTTGCTACGAGCAGCAAGCGCACGATGAATGGAGCGATTCCAGTGCATAAAATTAGAACTAGAGAGAAGAGTTAAGACCAGTTGCATGCCTGGATGATCTGAGGAATGCGGTTGTAGAATCTCTTCAATTTGTTGAACATCAAGCATCGAAGCTCCATGGAATTCATGTCAGCGATGAGAATCGCCAGATTACTTGTGTTTCCCAGTAGATTTCTGTTTATCCCCATGATTGACATCGCGATCATCTTCAGGAAGACCTTCATGATCATAGTATTGCTGAGATGATTCACCTCGTTCTTCATCAGCGAGAACCTCCCTAGGAATTCGCCGATTATTTTTCGTCATTGTTGGATCGATTCACTGCTCTGATACCATATTGGATTTCAGAGAGGAAGAAGGAAAAAAATTCATGTTGAAGCAAAAGAGAAATCTTATTTTAATGTAACAGTAAAAATGTTTACAACTCTCTATCTGATGGTCCCGATACGAGTTCTGGTGTATAGGGGGGGAGAATACACCAGATCAAACTTTTAAAAATGACCCCCTAAAAAATAACACAACCGATTAATGCAACTCAGTTGGAATCACAACCGAGTAAGAAACACTCAGCTGGAAGTGAAGTGCTGTGCGGAATGTGGTGGAAATTAACTCGTATAAAAGTCAACTCACGCTTAAGTGCAAGGTTGGTCAATAACCAAGACAGTTGAAATAGAAGAATGCAGTTTGTATGCAGGTTAGTTAGTCAGTCGAATATGCAATAAGTAACTGATAAAAAATAAACACAACACACAAAGATTTACGTGGTTCGGAGATAACTCCTACGTCCACGGGGAGTTGTGAGTCCACACAACTCAGTCCAAGTTCTTCTGGACAAACCACAAAGCTTACACGGGCTTTGCAACCGTTGAGATAAGTTTACGGGTACTTATCAACCTTACAGATTAGTTTACGGGAACTAATCAACCTATCTACTCAGTTACGGGAAGAGTAGGGTCCTAAAAACCTTTTCAGGTGTGTGAAAGATTGGGGTTCCAACTAATAGCTCGAACAAGAAGTGAGCTATGATCTAACACTCTACGAACTCTCAACTAGTGATGTTCTCAAGGTTGGATCGAAAACTACAAAGACAGAATCTAACACTCTAGAACTCTCAACTAATGATGTTCTTAGAGGTTTTGCTTGAGTGCAGAATGAAGTTGTTCTTTCGCTTGTATATCTCTTCTCACACTTGTCTGTCTCGTAAGTCATGGTGAATGAATGAAGGCCTCTATTTATAGGCGGAGAGAATCAACTAGCCGTTGGAAGAGCTGTTGATCTCTGTTCTTTGAAAGTGATGGCTTGTCTCTCATCTCTGCAGACTTTCCGGATTTGGCAACTGCATGCTTCTGCTTTCCATCTGAGACAGTGTTGGGCCAAATGAGGTAATGACAGAGAGTCAAACCTTCACGTGACTTCCTTATTTGAATTTCAAATCTCAACATTGGTCTTTCAACAATGGATGGTCGGTTGAGAGTTTCGATCTTCATCTGACTTGTTCTTCAGCTGATGTTCTATCTGAGTGCTGACAGTTGAACTCTCAGCTGATTTGAACTTCATGCTGTTGATCTTCTTGGATCGAGTTCTACAACTGATGTTCTGAAACTGAACGCTCAGTTGTCTTTCTTGTATCTGATCAGTTGGCTCCGAATGCTCAGTTGTCTTCCTTACAACTGATGTTCTCTTGCATCTTCCTTAGTTGACTTTGGCATCTTCCTGCTTTTTACTGCTCAGTTGTCTTTCTTACAACTGCTGTTCTATCCGAGTGAAGCCTTGTTGCCGTCTTCAGCTGGAGTCCTGTAAAGATAAAATCTTAACAATGCTCAAACTGCGAGCCTAACTACTAACATTAGGATCTGACAACATCTACTCGGTTGGGGTCAGTTGGTTTTGGAATCAATCAAAACTTTAATAAATTTCCCAACACTATCTCAACTCCAATCTTAGCTTGATAATGTCTATTTATATCTATTATAATAACTGCCTCTCACTCACATAGAAAACATACTTCCATAATGAATCACAACCATCCAATCTGTAACTAATCTACAGCTAGAAATCAGTTAGAGGAATAGCACAAGGATCATGAATCGTTAATGTCAGCATCCATACTTTGCATGCATGGCTGCTTCAGCTTCAGCTCTACTGCCTTTAGAGATACCTTACACCTGTTCAATAATTTAGTTTGTTTGTTTTTAGTTGGAAAAATTAGTTTGTTGACATTAATTGTACTGTTCATTAAAGTTCGAAATAACATTCTAGTGTGCAAATCATTATGTACTGCCTAAACTAAAATCACAAAAACATATATTGAGAGATACATGCATGACACACTGGAAAAAAATTGTATAATAGGTAGATAACTAAGTGTTCGATAATTTTTTTTGAGGTAATTTTTTTGATAAATTTAGATGCACATAAGATTGTCTGCAGTGGCTGTCTCCATGGGTGTCTCGAGACACCCAATCCATGGAGACAGCCCAGTGCAGCATGCACTGTCTCGAGACTGTGATATATTGACAATATTAATATTCAAAATTAATAAACTAATTAGATGGAGACACCCAATAGAGACAGTCCCACTGCAGCTGACTGTCTCTATTTCCATCACACCCCATAGAGATATCTCATAGAGGCACTACCACTGCGGATAGTCTAAGCGTGTAGGACAATTTCAATCTAACTGATTCAAATATACTTCTGGAGTTATATGCTCCTTGATCGGCTTTACACACTACATGTGTAAAAAAAAAAGTTAATTATGAAAATAGAAATAATTACAGTTCCCCTTAAAAATTAAATTCCTCAATTAAGGTACATTTCATTTTTCCAAAACTTATATGACTTTCTTAGTTAATGTGATCGGCCACACTATGTCCAAATAGATTGAGTAAAAGGACTGGAGTATGTATATCTAAAAAATAATATTGCTGCAGATTTCGGTGTGATTCAAATATCCAAGTCAAACGCATGATCGGTATGTACTCTAGATTTATCACGCTATTTTTGGTAAATTAAATAAATTATTGATCCACTCTATTCATGAATAATTTTGTTGAAGACACTATTCATAAAGAAATTAACCACATGTACACTTTTTAGAGGAAATAATTAATTCGTTAATTAAATCAAATTAGAACGTACCATGTCGATAACTGCAAGACGAAAAATCCTGTTCCCAAAACTATAATGAATCTCGACAGTAATATTTGCTAAACTATGAGTTATGCAATATTATTACTAAATAAATCTCTCTAATTTTACATATATTTTTATCGTCGTCTATGCATGCATGCCATTTCCGAGAAGCAATATTATTCGAAAGAAACTAGATATCAAATTTAGGTGTGATGCATTGTTTGAATATTGTTGTCGAGTGTAGGTAAAAACGAGATTTCAGTACTGATTTTACCTTTTATTGTTAAATACTCTCGTTGATTTAATCTAAGCATCTTTGAAGTATGAATCAAGTGATATCTAAAGTCCAATTGCTAACCTAATTATAAAATTGACGGACTCGTTTTTGGAACTTGAGCGAAGAACGTTAGTAATTCAGTCATGCCAATATATGATATGTTTGGATTCCTTGTCTATTTCGCTGCTCTTCTTCTTCTTCTTCGTTTTTTTAGAGTTGTATTATTAGTATAAACAAAATGTCCTCAATGCAATTTTAAATTTTGAATATGAAATAAAAATTCTTGTTTGAGTGACAAAGTTTTGTATAAATTTGAGCATATAGCAAATTCGAATCTTGAAGGTAAGATTTCAGCTAATCTAACATGTATGCTACAAGGCTTTAAAAAGATCATAAAATAATGATACTTAAATTAATTACTAAAGATAAATGCAAATTTTTAAGTTTCCTATAAATATCTAATTATATTTTACTCTTTCTGTCCACGATAATTGTGGTCCGATTTTCTTTTTTGGTCTTCCACGATAAGTGTGGTCCATCCAAAAAGGGACAGGATCCTTTAACCCTTTATCTATAAAAGTCTCTTTATTTACTAAATAACTCTTAGTTGGTTGATTTTTCATCACACATAACAAATAAGTGTGGTCCCCATCCTTCACTCATAATGCTTTTTCCTTCCCCACCCTCATTTACTCTCCGTTTTTTAAAACATGTGTCATTACCATACTTATTGTGGACGGAGGGTGTATATTACACAATTTTATAAGAATAGACTCTTCTATAATAGTAATATTATCTATAAATCCAGACTCCAGAGAAAGCTAAAAAGGCATATGCTTCCCGTTTCTGATCAGTTTGTAATTAGTTTTAGTTCACCGCGCATGCCTATTTCTTCATTTGTCCACTTTTGTTTTTCATACGTCAATGTTAATTTAACTAAGCAAATAACTTTTTGTTTCTAAGGTGAAAATGAAAGAGTAACGCCCTTTGACTTTTATATTCAAAACAAGGAAACTTAATTAATTCCGAGTAGCTGATCGAGCAGGTGAGTTAAATTAAAAAGATTTATATCATATTCATCCCGGCCTTCAAGGCTTTTAATCAATTTGCCCAAACTTAAAAAGTACTTAGACTATTATCCCTACCATTACTTACACTATCATTTTTAACAGAAGCTAATCTCTATAGGCGAAAAGTGACATGATGCAATTAATCATTTGTTGTTGTAGTATTTTTTTCAGATGAAAAGACCACAATACGATGCATTTATGTTAGGAGGCACTTTTTGGTGCAACCGATCAACGCTCAAAATTGACTTTTAAAAAAAATATTTATTTTTATTTTGAATGAGTGAATATATAACCATATGGGATTAATTAATTCTAATTGAGAATTACTAAATCTTACATAATTAAAATTTAGGGTTTAGGGTTTAATTAGCAAAAATCAATTATAACTTTGTAATTAATGCACTAATGCCTGATCCGCGACTAGGATATGTGTGATAGGTTACCCGTTATTGCAAAAGAATTACGTTTTTGCCTTTATGTAAATTATTGTATTCTAATGAATTTACATGCTGAGAGAAATGTCGAAAACGCCTACGGATAGTCGATATCCACTGCAGTTTAGTCACTGTGTTAATTGATTAAAGATTGAAAAAGTCTACAAATTAATGTATGTGATAATGAGATATAATATTAAATTAAAATAGTATGAATATATATATATGCAATAACTTGGACGCCCCTGCCCCTGATGCATTGGTGTGATGAAATAAGCGGAAGCTAGCTAGCTAGCTCACGTTTCTTGACGGTTTCGACTCAGAAAAATTCAAATAAAAATATTAGAGGGATTATTATATTAAACGTAGATTAGTTAGTCTTATTTCTCCTATAAAAAGGAGTGTTCCTCAAGCTGATCAATATCCCATCACAAGTAGAAGGAAAAACATTTACAAGTGCAAGTGATAAGTAGCTATTATATCAGCCAAAAAAATGAAGAGTAGTTTTGTTTTGTGCTGCATTTTTGTTGTTTTGTCGATGGCATATGCATCGGATCCAAGCCCCCTTCAGGATTTCTGCGTTGCTGTTCCTGATGCAGCTTCTGCTGGTAAATCAATTCAAATTCAATCACACTGGCCTACTTAGCTCCATCGTTATAAGTATATAATAAAATTTCATGATCAAAACATACTAATGTTTAATTGTATGCAGTTTTCGTGAACGGGAAGTTTTGCAAGGACCCGAACATGGTGGTAGCGGACGATTTCCTGAAACAGGATCTTAACAAGCCCGGAAACACTTCCAATGCGGTGGGATCAAATGTGACTGCGGTGAATGTGAACCAGCTTGCGGGGCTCAACACTCTGGGCGTATCTTTGGCTCGAGTCGACTTTGCCCCATACGGGATCAACCCGCCCCACACCCACCCGCGTGCTACCGAAGCCTTCCTGCTGGTGGAAGGCAGTCTCTACGTGGGCTTCGTCACTTCCAACACCGAGAACAAGCTCTTCACCAAGTTCTTGAAACCTGGAGATGTGTTCGTCTTCCCGCAGGGTCTCATCCACTTCCAGTTCAACGTCGGCAAGACTGACGCCGTTGCATTCGCCAGCTTCGGCAGCCAGAATCCGGGAACCATAACCATTGCCAATGCCGTCTTCGGCTCCGACCCCAAGATCAACCCCGATGTCCTGGCTAAGGCGTTCCAGGTCGAGAAGAACATCATCGACTACCTCCAGGCCCAGTTCTGGACCAACTCCAACTAATTAACTATATCCCTAAGACAGCATATGCTTCTTCGCATGTCTTTGTAATAATCCAATCAAACAGTCTTGAAATTAAGCTTTGTATTTCCAAAGTATATCATGTGATTATGCATGATATATATGCATGCAATAATAAACTCCTCCTTGTGTTTTGCCTTAATAAAATTTTCATGTTTACCCAATTTTCGACCATTTTTTATTACTTCTCATCCTTTTCATCTTAATTTTTATCACTAACCGATTAAAAGTCATCACACTCAGAACTAAACATATATACATATTTAGGTTTGGTCTATCTTGTCACAGATTAAAAAAAGAGAGATCAAAACTGATCTCTACATTATTTTTCAAACTAAATTCATTTCGATTATATATATAAATATCAGTACAATATATTCCATGTTTAGATTCTAGATTGATTTATTTTTTTGAGTCATATTTAATTCAATTACGCATGAGGAGTGCAACCCATAAACGATCTACAAAATTTATAATGAACACAACAAAAACAATTTAACAACATTACCAAATCGAAACAATGAAAATGATTATATATTTAATCTCCCTGTCTATAACAAAAGAAATTCGGATAAAGATATGCAAAATCAAACCTAACCTTACTCAACTCGAATTGTTAAGTTTAAGCCTTGTGGATGACGTGGTGCTCTACAAATGCAATGTTTAAGCCAACCAGGAGATGTTATCTCTCAACATTGTGCGTCCATTTCCAATTTAGGCATTATTACATGTATTAGATTTTAGACGTATATATATTGAATTTTGTAGTTGAATTGGATGAACCTCTCAAATCGAGTTATAAACTAATTAAATAGATGGGTGAAGCTTTCAAAACCCAAGCCCACTACTACTACTAATAATTTCTCATTCCACTACTCTAGTAATGAAATTAAAGAGAGCATACATTTGATTTGACATAAATTAATATACACTACAAATTACCTCGAGAGTATTGCAAGAGCCGGGTTAGAGCTCGTGCAACGAATGAGATTTAAACCAAAATAGTACTGAAAATGAAGTCTTATAGGGACTTTCGTGAACTACCTTCAGTTCCTTAGTTGACAATTTGGTCTCCTTCTTGCCTCTTGCTTGTTTCCTGCACCAAAGCCGTGAACACCAGTGATTGACGATTAATTTACAAAACTTGAGAAAGAAGAAAAAGGTTTGAGCTAAGAGAAAAAGTAACGACTCCCACCGCTTGCCCGCGCGAGTGGAAAAAAGAAAAAAAACAACTAACGACTAATAATTTTATTAAGAAGGGGAGGGGAGTATGGATGGATGACATGGGTAAGTGGGACCAACTAACTGGTTAAGGTTTAGCGGCAGTTGGGTTGGGTATTGTTGCTTCCCACATAATTCTTAATTAAGGGCCCATTATTAGCCCTTTTTGTGCTCGTGACCTGTACATATAGCTATTTGCACTTTCATCCCTCATCTCTTCACAATTTATGTTTTAAGTTTTCAAGTCCACACTTTCACAACTCGACTCGCAGGGTTTGTATTCCCTCGGCTCTAATTGAACTCGTTATGAAATAACTGTATTAGTATGTGTTATTGCCTAATCGAAAACCACACCAAACATAGAAATGATTTATCTTTTTAGAGGTTTGAGGTATCATATTTTTTTAGTTTTATATAATTTTGTTCTTAGTTTTCTTCTACATTTGCAATGTCATAAACTAAAGTTTGTTTTGAAGCCCTTAAAGTGAAATTAGTACAAGGCTGTTAGCCTGTTACTAGTACTTACTAGTATAGTACATTGAATGATAGGATAATAAACCATCTGTAAAATAAGCACGTATGGCTAAGCTAGTAATTGTTTATTGCATTTTTGGTAGTTAAATGTATGTTAATGTTAGTTAAGAGAGTACAAAATAATGAAAACATTAGAACATCAGGAAAAAAAAAAGAATCAATATTCCGTTTATGCAAATAAATAAATATATTTGGATAAGTAACATAGTATTATATTGACAAAAACTTGGGTGCAACAGTTCTATCGTAGAACACTCGCCCATTTGACCCAATCCGCCCCGCCCCGACCCGTTTCACCCGGTCAAACCCCCTTTGACCAGTTTTTTTTTTAATTTTTAATTTTTTCCAGTCTTTTTTTCAATTTTTTTTTATTGTTTGCCGCTTCATCTATGGTCAAGATTCGAGCGAGGGGAGCCGAAGGCCTTGGAGTGAGCCGAAAAAGTCCAAATTGTTACCTGCCGATTATCCTTATTTTAGTAATCGGAGCGAAGGCGGAGCCCGTGAAAATAATCTGAAAATTATAATAATAATAAAAAATTTAAAAAAAATTAAAAAAAAAAAAATAGGTCAGAATGGCGCGTGGCGGGTCGGGTTGTGTGCAATGGGTGCAGACTTATGCACCCAAGTCCTTCTCTATTATATTATGAGCCTTATATTGAGGTGTGTGTTCAACTAAATAAATTCTATTTATGAAAATCTTCTGCAATTCATTTTAGTATGTTCGTTTATTCAATTATTCGGCTAAAATGACAAAGACACCGCAATTTTACCATTTTCTTATTATTTACAATCAACCGAATTGGCAATTTCCAAAAATGAAGGGCAATTGTTTCAAATTATAGAAATTTGAAGGGAAATCTAGCAAAGATGAGAAAGTTTGGGGGTTGGAGATTCTTGAATTATCCAAACAACATTGCCCCATAATGCAAGAATTCTTTCATCCTGCCTGGCCAAATTATTCCATATGAGCAGAAATAGTAAAATAGTGCTTAAAATAATAATGGTGAGAGAACAGAAAGCAGACAAAAGAAGAAGAAGCATGAGAACAAGAGCAAAACACAGCCACATACATTAGAATAATGGCATAGAAACTTGTGGGAGGCACCATCAACATCATCATTCAAAACCCCCCCATTTCGTTTTCTGAATCACTTCCATCACATTTTGGCATTAATTTAAATTACCCAAGCTTCTAGCTTTTTTACTCTCTTCCTCTCTCTCCCCCCATTCTTCTGTCTTGTATTGTGGTGGTCCACATTATGCCTTGGCATTATGTGGGAAGTAGTTGAGTTTCAAGAATATTTGCCAGCCAAGATTCATCACAGATTTGGAAGTTGAGCTTCGAAATTTCAGTTGAGCGGCTTTCAATATGAGACTCGGTGAGTTCAAAATCTGAAACTCGCTCGCATTTGCTTCTTTAAGTTTTCTGTGTGCTATATTTCTGCTTTATAATTTCGTTCTTTGCATCAGAAACGGAAATTAATTTTAGTATGAAAAGGTTATTATCAGAAGAAAATCGTGATAATGGAGGGGGGGGGGGGGGGGGGAGGAAGAACGAAGCAAGAACAGAAGGGAAGATTAAGGGGTGGGGGATACATTACTGCAAAAACAAACTATTGATTTGTGGGCTCTGTTGATAAATAGTTGTACTTTCGGTTTCAAGGTTGTACCTTTTTTTTTTTTTTTTTTTTTAAATTTATGTCACCTTGGATGCTGGAGCAATGGGAAATAAAATCATTTTGAACATTTCCATAATTTGATTCCTAATTATCCATAGTTAAGCTTGTTTGTACGCTTCAGATGAGAAGGAGGTTAATAAAATAAATATATGGCATCATTTAGGTCAATATATTTCATTTATTTTTTCTTTAGTATTTGGCTCTTTGATGCGTTCAGGCAAGGAGGAAAATGAGCTAGGGAATTTCTGTTATATGATATTTTGTCAGTCTTAATTCAACAAACAACTTTGATGTACATTGCTTTTGGTTTATGTTTGAACTTCACCTGTGTCAACGTATTCTGTAAAGCATTCACTTTTCCAACAAATTTATCGTGTATAGTTTGAAATTCGAATCAATGGTGCAACAGAAATGTAGTGTTCTGGTGCTCCCTTGAAGCAATTGTTTAAGGAATGCCTCTAAATTGCTGACTGAATTCATGGCTGTAGCTGATTTCAGTCTCCTTTCACCCTATGAAATATTATGAAAATCTTACATTATAGTTTGATTTGTCTTGACTTGTAAAGAATTTATGACTCAAATTGGTTTTTAGCATCACTCTCTTCGCATTGCTATTAAATCTTATATCATGATTATCAAGTTGCAAAATGCTTAAACTTGCAACGGTTATGGAACATCTGACTGTTGTTCTAATCTCCTTTGTGTCTCGTGCATTTTTTTTTTTTTCTACTTCCAGATAAATAAGTCGCTTCCTATATTTTCTGCTCATCACTCCTTTCAATCCTACTATTGAGCTCTTAAATCTGAACTTCTTAAGTTCTTTCTTTTTCTCATCGCTGCTTTTATCATTTGTTGATGTTATTCTTTCTTTCTCTAAATTTGTCGCATTCTATATAGTCTAACTTGTGTGGCCTTCATTTATATGTTCAGGTATACAAAAAAATGATTCTGACTCATCTCCTGGCCCAAGTTTGGATGGAAGTTTCAGGAAACCTGCATCTGGTATGTTTACTTCGATTGTCTCTGTCGGAAAATGAAAATGGAAATTTCTCAAAAGCTGTATATCACAATGTTTAGTGTATATGACTTGCTGAATTTGGTGCTTGAAGAATAGTAACTAAACTCATTGTTTGATGGCAGCCTGAAAAGTATCAATATCCCTTTGAGGGACACCCGAGGAGGGTGACCTCACTTTTGTAAAGGGAGAGCTCTATCCAAGCAATAAAATTTAATTGAACAGTATCATTTCACTAAAGAATCTCTTGGCATATTCTTGTGCTTGTTATTATTGAGTTCAGTCTTGGACGTCCATTGTATTTTTCTAGTTTGCAGGTTGTAATTGCGTACCCATTAGGTGATGTGATTATTTTGAAAAATGATAGAACAAACAAAATACTCCTAAGTTATCCTGTTATCGATTCCAGTTGGAGGTTTGTGTTAACAATTCAATATGCAAGCTCCTTCCATCAATTGGCTTACACTACTTATAAATATCACAAAAAGTTCATGATTTTTTTATTTCTTTAGATGTCTCTTCAGTAAATCCTAAATGTAGATGGTGAGCATAAATTGATGAAACATACCATGTGTTCAGAATTTCAATCAATAATTTAGCAGAAGAAATGATTCGTTTTCTTATTGTTACAAAAAAAAGGAATGTTGATTAAAATATAACTCTACTTAAATCTAAAGCTACTTATACATTTCTAACTGTGGATTTTCTGTTTCAATTCCACGACCGCAGTGGCTTCTGCTCGTACAACATCCAGCAATCCAAGCAAATTCCTTCCAACTTCAAGACGGGTGTATAAGGTCCTCAAGGAGTATTCAATGAAGCTGGCCGACTTTAATATATTTGCCGGGTATCTTGAGAATTGGGTGGGGAAGAGTTTATACAGTAAAACCACTGATGGTGAACAGCATTTTAGCTCTCCCTTCTCGATTGATGACCTGCGTACCTTTGATTTTGCACTGGAGGGAGTTCTGTTTCAACAGCTACTACGCATGCCTTACCCACCCTACGCCTCTGACAATCTTAAAGAAGACGAGTTTTTGGCTCTGGAAGATTTCTTACATACTGCCGCTGAAGGGCTATGGCATGCATTTTGGCATAAGAATAAACCATTGCCATATTTCGTGTCGTTTCCTCGTTATCCTGGATCCAAGTTTTACAGTGTTGACAAGGCAATATCAAGAGGAAGACTCGGAGGACTTTGTGGCGCAGCTTTGATGTCGAAAGATAAAGGTAATCTACATGCTCGTTGGGATGATATAGTCAAGTTTGTCTTGTTCAAACAAAATGTTGTCAAAGGAGAAGAATGTGGGTTCCCCCCTTTGGTTATTTGTGAAGCTCTCTTCTATGCTGTTCATATACTGTTGTCAAGGAGTTTGAGTAAACACAACAACGTTACCACTGATCATGTTTATGTATCTGTTATCGACTCTAAACTCGGAGGTGTTGTTAAACTTGGCGGTGACCTTGGAAAACTGCAAGTTGATTTGGATAACCCTTATCAGTCCATGGCAGATTGGATCACATGTCATGCTGAAGTTAGCATTTCCCACGTGGACCGAATATGGAACAAGCTCGGAAATGTGAACTGGGGCGACTTGGGAACCTTGCAGATACTTCTGGCGATGTTTTACTCCATCATCCAATGGAATGGTCCTCCCAGGAAGTCGATGGCCTCACTTGCAGCAAAACATAGTCTCCGCCTCCAAAAACGCAGAATGGAGACTCAGATGACTGAGAATGACAATTCTCTAGTTCCTTACCAACACGAGAGCAATTACAACGGAGAAATTGTCGAGCTAGATAATGAAACTCATCAAAACTCGAAGAGGAAAGGTCCGCGGCTGGACCTTAGTCAGGGTCAGATTTTACTGTTAGAAGATCAGAACCAAGGCATAAAGAGCTTTCAGATTCAAGATTTTCTTGATGATGGGAATGGGAATGGGAATGGTTGTTCGTACATTGCTGTCGCTTCTGATTGTCATGCAGAGCTACTGACCTTATACGTCGGCGCTCATCCCTCCCGTCTAGAACCGTCGTGGGAGGACATGAATCTGTGGTACCAAGTGCAGAGGCAGACGAAAGTAGTGAACATCTTCAAAGAGCAAGGCATCTCATGCAAGCATCTGCCTGAAATCATCGCGTCGGGCAGAATCGTGCACTCTGGCCCTTGTGAGAAGCAGAGTCCGAAGGGGCGTTGCGACCATCCGTGGTGTGGAACGCCGATGCTCGTTACGTGTCCAGTGGGAGAGGCTGTCTCATCCATCATCGCCCACGACGGCCCTTTTTCGGCTGAAGAAGCAACTCGTTGCTGCCGGGATTGCCTTGCAGCTCTGAGAAGTGCGAAGATGGCTAATATCCTTCACGGTGATATCCGGCCGGAGAATATAATCCGCATAATCGACGAGAATGGTGCGAGAACGCAGAGCATGTTCGTTCTCATCTCGTGGGGGCATGCAGTTTTGGAGGACAGAGACAGCCCAGCGTTGAACTTGCAGTTCTCATCAGCGCACGCTCTGCAGCACGGGAAGCTATGCCCGTCGTCCGACGTGGAGAGCCTCGTGTACCTCGTGTATTATGTGTGTGGTGGATCCATGCAGCAGCAAGATTCGATAGAATCGGCGCTCAAGTGGAGGCAGAGGAGCTGGGCGAAGAGGGTGATACAGCAGCAGCTGGGCGAGGTGTCGCCTATTTTGAAGGCGTTTGCAGACTACGTCGACGGCATTTGTGGGACCCCGTACGCCGTCGACTACGACGTGTGGCTGAAGAGGCTGGATAGGGCTGTGGATGGGTCAGGTGAGCGTGGGAAGATGGTTGAAGCTGTGCAGAGACTCATGGATGTGGCCGACTCTCAAGGAACCTCAGCTGCTGGGAATTCTATGTGATTGTGATGTTGCAAAACATTAACATTATTGGGAATTTTTTGTGATTTTTTTCTCATCATGAATTGGGGGATTTCATTCATTCATCATACTTGCATTCTATCTCTTCAGCTTCCCTTTTCTTTTCTTTTTCTTTTTCTTTTTCTTTTTACTTTTTTTTTTAAAATAATTTTTCAGATAAAGTAAATTTCATAATATTATGACTAAGTTCCTATATATTAAGTAATCTTAAAATCTTTACTTATACAAAAACAGCCTTATTTTACAAATTTGATACGTACCCTATTATATCCTTATTTTATGTGAAGGTAATAGTATGTTAATTTGATGCGTTAAAATTTACGGAAATAATTTTGTAATAGAAAAAATGTACTGGTATATAGGGGTGAGCATTTGGATCACAGATCGGATTTTTGCTCAATCCAATCTGAACTCAAAATTAGAATTTTTGAAAGAAATGGATCCGATCCAATCCAAAATCCGAACAAATCCGAACCGAACAAATTCGAAATTTGAACAATAATATCCGATCCAATCCGAAAATTCGAAATTCTCCAAGAAAATTCAAAAAATCCAAAAATTCGAAATAAATGTAATTATTCATCTATTTAATTACTTTCTCAAAAAGAAAAAAAAAAGATTAAACAACAAGATAATGGAGAAAACTTCTCATTATTATAGCAAAAATAAGCAAACGGAAATAATCAAAAAAATTTAAACAAAAAATGTGAAAATTGAGAATACATAAATTAACGGAGGCGAGGAGAAGCGAAGACTGCGACGTTAATGAAAATGAATTTTGGTTTTTAGGTTTAGAAATGAGTAGATATATTAAATAATTAATAAGTAAAATAAAATATAATAATATATTATATATAATTCTAATTTCGGATTTGTTCGGTTTTTTAAAGTCCGATCCGATCCGAATTCGAAATCTGAAATTCTGAAAAATTTGGATTCGATCCAATCCGAAATCCGAACAAATCCGAACCGAATTTCATATTTCAATTTGATTCGGTTTGAATTTTCGGATCTCGATTTTTTTGCTCACCCCTACTGGTATATTTATTCTTGAAATAATTTACTACTCCCTCCGTTCGCGAAAACAAGTCCTACTTGCTCTCTTTTTTTTGTTCACCAAAACAAGTCCTACTTACCTTTTTTCACTCACATCAAGTGAGACCTACAACAACTTCCACTCTCATTTAACTTTTTCCACTCACAATATGTGGGACCCTTATTCCACTCATAATAATTTTAACTCTATTTTATCTTTTTCACTCACAACAAGTGGGACTTTTATTCCACTCACAATAATTTTAACTTCCAATCCACTTCTTCCACTCTCTATAAGTAGGACCTTAACTCCACTCACAATAACTTTATCAGCTTTTTTAATCTCCGTGCCCAGCACACAATGAGACTTGTTTTCGCGAACGGAGGGAGTATTATGGATGGCGAGAGTTTTGATTGGGCCCGGTTACAGAATGTAGCCCAAACTAAAATAAACATTGTGTAGGTCAGAAAATTCGGAATTGATCCCAATATAATGCTAAACGGTAAAATACAGCAAAGGCTGCAGTAGGAAATTATGCAGGCGCCGTTTTCAGCTGAACATAACAATTCTCAATTATTTATTATTATTATTTTTTTTTATGTCATGCGAACCCACAGCCACTATCTTCGGTGTACATTGGGTAAACCTTAACTAATAGGCCATCGTTCGAGAAATTATAAACCTCAAAACAATTTAGATTATGTTATATTTGTAACTTTCATGTACACCCCCATATATACTATATTTCAAATATATTAAAGTTTGACCCACCAAATATTAAGAATAGTTAGGGTGAAAGTGAAAAGTCAAAATAAATGAATAGGAAGGATCTTACGTGTCATTGATAGAAAGAAGGATTGAAACTAGATTCCAATATATAACACAAATCAATTTTATTCATAAAATTGGACAAAGTATATTCATTTCATTTTCTTGACAAAACAAATTCCTTTTGTCTTCTTTGTTTCAAAAAAAATTCTTTCGTGTGACTTCTTCAAACTTCAACTTCATCTTTCGTGTGACTTCTTCAAAGTTCAATTTCATTCAAGGAAGAGCCTGAGGATGTTCACTAATCTAATTTACAATATAAGTATCTTATAATGTAGTGATTACTATTAATTTTAATTCTATAAATGATGAAAAATTCTTTAAAATTTCTACTAATATGCTACTCTTCGTACGTGAAGTCTTGCCCAAATGACGGTTCGGCGTGGGGATTAAGAAAACTGGTAAAGTTATATTGAGCGGATAAAAATTAGATAGTAGGCGTATTGTTAATGACATAGGTTTAGTTTGTTAATTGCAAATTAAAGAGAGTGTGTGGTTGTGATTGTGTGAGTCCAAATTAAAGAGAGTGGGTGATTGTGGTTATGTGAATCCAATAATGGCAATTAGAAGTAAATATGAGAGATTCTTTAGGGGTAAAAATGTATATAAAGTGAAACATGGCATTACTTCACGTACAAAAAAGGGGTTAAGTAGGGCAAGACTTCATGTATGGAGAGAGTACTTTTTACTATTAAATTGTGAATTTGGATAATTTTGAATAATCCGTGTGAATTGATTTTAATGAAATCCAGCCATTTGTTTAGTGGTAATCAAGGGCTCTAGATTATTCTCATTTCTTATCTATAGAAGTATTCTCACCAGATCTCATCCCTATATATATATATATATATATATATATAAACGAGATTATTAGTTAATTAATATGTACAGAGAGAAGTATTAAAAGAAACTAAAATAAAATTAAAATATTAAACAAACAAATAAAATGGTCATTTATATAAAATAAATAAAAATAGTATATGAAAAAGAAGCTGGTATTAGAGATCTACTGGAAATAACAAAAATAAATAATGATTTTTTAAATTAAATCTATATATTATGTATTTTTCATTCATACATATATTTATATAATAATTTTAATAAAGAAATTTATATCCATATTCATTTTAATAAAACTCCACTATTGAATAACCTTTACAAATTCTCAAGATCAATATTTATTTTCTTATTACTAATCAGTAATCAGATAACTAATATAAAAAGGAGCAATAGTTCATATAAAAATTTTTGACTAAATAAATATTTTTATCATTAAGTATTATAATAATTGATGTGGACAAGATGATCAAAGCTAGGCATGGTTAATAATACGTTGCAATCTCATGAGTACAATAGAAAAAAATCTCAAAATTTTTATTTGTGACAAGATGATCAGACATACACAATAATTAACTTCGTGTACGATGAAATATTTGACCGATTAATTTCTCATATTTTAAATAAAGTGGAATAAAATTAAAGAAACACTCTTTTTGATCAATTGTCGAAATTTTTTCACTTCCTATAATATTAATAATTTTTAATGTTCATGCTTATATACTATTAAAAAATAATATGATAAAATTTTAAACAATTGTTAAAGGAAGTGCAATAAATTCAAAAAAAAAATCTTATTGGTATATTTTATTTTAATTCCATCATTTTTTTACTTCTTATAGTAAATTTTGAAAATAATATTACTCATAATATTTTTTAATGTTGACAATGCTACTATTTAATTTGAGGAGTGAATATTGATGCTATTAAAGTTACTGTAGCAACAATTGCAAAGAGAGGGGAAACTAACAACAATATTTTAGAAAATATAGGAAAGATACAAAAATTTGTAATTTCTTGAAATTATCGTGTTTAAAATTGATCGTACTAAAATGAACTTTCTATTTATTTTGCTAAAATGAAGCAGAATAGTACTGAATAAAAAATCTTATTAATGTGCTTTTTATTATAATTTCATATAAAACTTCTTATAGTGAATTGTTGAATTAATTTACTCTCACATAGATAATATTGTTATTTTTATGGTTACACACTTAGACTATCTACAGTTATCTCCATGGGTGTCTCGAGACACTTAATTCATGGAGACAATCCAGTGCAGCACCCATTGTCTCGAAACTGTCTCATTCCATAGAGACAGTCTCGATCTTTTTCTTCTTTTTTTTTCTCATTTTTTCAGTATTTTTCTTCTTCATAATTTTTCTTTCATTTCTTAATTTCTTCTTCATCAGTTTTTTCCTTTTCTTTTTTTCATTTTTTTAGTTTTCAGTTCTAATACTATGTTTCTTAATAAAAAAGTAATAATTTTTTATTTTCGGATTAATACAATTTTTTATTTATATTTTAATTAATAAAAATTTTGAATTTTGTGATTAAAATTAATGCAAAAATAATAAACTAATTAGATGAAGACAGTCCATAGAGACTGTCCCACTGCAGTTGAGTGTCTCTATCTCCATCACACTCTATAGAGACACCTCATAGAGACACCTCATAGAGACACTACCACTGCGAATAGTCTTATAAATTATAGTATAATGTAATTCCCTGTCGATTTTCGACAGATTGCACACTAATTTTGACAAATAACACACATACTTTTTCATTTCAATCATAATAATTTTTCTAAACTAGATGCCAATTAATAGGCATTATACATAACAAAATATATACTTTTAAATGTATTTCATCTAATGACATGACATAACTATCATTTAACGTATGTTTGTTATCAACAAGTTTCCATGCATGAATAAATCGGGTAATTTCTCAAAACATGAGTGTATAAAATAAAAGATAAACGAAATTATTTATCTTAAATGGTACTATTGGCTGATATGTAATTTTATTAATTCTCTTAATGATTGAATTGTGTTTTGTAGTTTTATAACTTAAAGATTTGTCATAATAATAACTAGTACATTAGTATACTTCTTAGAAATATTATACTATGTCATATATATTACATATTGATTTCTTAAAATTTAAATTGATTTTATAATAAAAATTTCATAAGCGCAATTCAAATTTTTTAGTGTGGTCGTTTTATATAAACTAGTATAAGTAACGTGCACTTGCACGTTAAAAAAATGATTCTACTAAATAAATATTAACGAGTTAATCTATATTTTAGTTTATTTTTTATTGGAGATTTTGCAATTTCTCAAAATTTAATATTCGATCACAAATAAAAAAAGATAAAGAACAATAAATACTTTATTGTAAAGAATATTCTCGTTATTTCTTGTATTATTGACCTTCCACGAATTGCATAAATACGTGAAAAAATAGAGAAAAAAGCACAATATACGTGAAAAAATTCGCATATGAACTTATAACCATGTTGGTATGATAAGGTAAATCGCAAGATAGATATATCATTTAAATATTAATAAGGTAATTTTGATTTTCACTAAACTAATATAATTTATATATAAGGTAAATAATAAATTGGTAAATTTGTATTCTTGTAACTAATAATATATTAAAATATTAATATTATTGTATTACGTTACTATTGGCCTTAATTTTGCTTTAAAGTAAGGATATTTAATTAAGCGATTCAAATTTTGTAAAATAAGGTTGTTTTTATATAAGTATAGATAGATATAGATATAGATAGACAGACAATAGGAGAATCTCCATCCCACTTGCAAGAGCGAAAAGATTAGCGTTTGGAATCACAAATTCACAATCTTCCATCGCCCAACATGAAAAATCTTATGATGACTTAGAGGGGCATGGGTTCGTAAAAAATAACTACTACAGTACAATATATATAAACAAAAATTTGAAACTAATAGAAATGATGTGCATCTGCTGAGTAGATTACGATGATAGTCGGGAATTATTCATTTATTTGACGGATCGGAGAGTAATTATAAGTAGTTTTGTTTTCCCTTAATTGTCGTTAGCATAAGCATGCACTTAGACAGTAGTAGTGTGTAAGGGTTGGGGTTGAGCCCCCATTTAATTTCCTTAATTAGTTTTTAGTAGTAGTAGTAGTATATATGATATGATTCTCTCTGCATGCCTTGACCCTTCAAAACAAAACGTAGAGTAATCCTATGTCTATATGAAACTTAAATTTACGCAAACCAACACTCCCATCATTAAATGGTACGAAGAAGTGATTAGAATACACAAAGTCCCAAATTAAAGTTCCACAATTAAAACTCTGGCTTCTTGGTAGTTGGTATCATTTACCTCCACCTTCTTCAAGAAAAATAACACTTGAACTTACAACAAAAAGAAAAAAAGGAAAGGAACGAGTTAATAAAGTAATTGCTTCCCAATAAAATTAAACAGACTCATGGCCTGGGTTCATAAAAAAAAAATATATATATATATATATATATATATGTGCAGTTACATGGCAACCACCACTGTCTTCAATTCCGATCCAACACACAAATTTTGTGGCAGTTGGATTAATTGATGGTTGATTGGATTGGATTGGATTACACTGCAAACTAAAATCCGTCGTAATTAATTTTGCAGCTTCATTAATTTAATCGATCATGATGGGATATACTTATATATATGTATCAGTAGAGATGAGGAGGTCTAATGGAAAGATCTAAGTTGATCTGTGGGTGCAAAAAATCTTCAGACAGAACAGTAACGCAGTTGGAATATGCCTCCGGCTCCGGCGGACGATAGTCTGAAGAAGCAGGTGCAGTAATAACCTTAAAAGTGACGTCGTCGTTTTCCATCATCGTGGGATCGTTCTGCATGGCGTCCACAGTTTTAGGGTTTAGGTTGTTTGAAATGTGTCGGTGAGTTTGGGGGTCGATTCCGCGGCTGATGAGTTTTCTTTTGATATGAGTGTTCCAATAGTTCTTGATTTCGTTATCTGTTCGTCCAGGTAACCTCGCAGCAATAAGAGACCATCTGCAAATTAAATTAATGAAACTATATATATATATATATACTTTAATTGTTTTTATTTATTTATTTATTTGTTTTGCAAATCAGAAGTGGTTGATTAAATGTAAATGTAAATGAGAATAAAGTACAAATTACTTAGCTAGCTAGCATATAATTATGTTCATGGTCTTAATGGAAGAATATAAAGTATAAAGGGAACATTAGAAGCTATGTATAATAGATCTGTACTAAAAGCTAGTGTGTAGAGAGGGAGAGGGAGAGGGAGAGGGAGAGGGAGAGGGAGAGGAAGAGAGAGAGAGTTAATAGGGACGTACTTATTGCCGAGCAAACTGTGAAGGTTGACGATAAGTTCATCTTCTTCTTCCGTGAAATTTCCTCTCTTAAGATCAGGCCTCAGGTAGTTTATCCACCGAAGCCTGCAGCTTTTGCCGCATCTCAACAAACCTGTGTTTGTGTTCAAACAAAACTAATTAAAATACTTAAAACAAGCTAGATCGATTATCAAACGACAAATTAAATCAAAAGTAGGGTTGAGAGAGAGAGAGAGACCAGCAGCTTTAGGAAGTGATCTCCAGCAGCCTTCACCATGTTGTTTGATATGGTTGATGAGACGCTCATCTTCTTCTTTGGTCCAAGCACCTTTGTTCGTGTGCTCCTTCTCACAGCAGGGAGATCGACCCATACACACACACGGAGTCTGAGTGTGTGTCTGCAATTAATTTACAGGTCAAATTGGAAAGGAGAGACAGAGGGTGGAGGAATGGAAGTGTGAGAGAGTGAAGGGGAGGGGAATATAAATGAGGGAGGGAAGAGACAAAGGAGAGGGTTTAGTGTTGTTTGACCAAGTTGGTGAGAGAGAGAAGAGAGAGAGAGAGAGAGATACGTGAGTGGTTGGGAATGCATTTAAGTTAGTGCTTCTTCATTTTTGGTAGGTAGCTCTGCTTTTTATGTTGTTGGATTTATTTCCCATTTTTACTCTTGCGCCACTTCTTCTGCTTCGCTTCGTCTTTTCCACTAAAATCTTAATTTCACTCTTTAATTTCCAACCCCACCATTTTCTCCACTCTTCCATTTCTACCCCAACGTTTTATTTCTTTCATTTTTATTTTTAGCAGCTGCCCATTCGATCGAGATGTGTACTATTTGAGGTATATCAGTATATAAATAATTTATAACGTACATATACAGGAGAGGTAGACTATACTATAAAAAATTAAATAAGATATTGGTATTTAAAATTTCTAATTTGAGATATATACTTGACCTAAAGAATATTTACTCCACTCCAAATTATAATTTTTACTGCAACATCATTAAATTTTAATTTTTACATAAATAGAAGACGAATAAAGGAAACAATTCGTGCACAACTTCATCCTCTTCCTTCAATAAAAGAAGTTCGTTTTAAAGAAAGTGAAGATGAACATTTTTTTTTTTTTTTGAGAAAAGAAAGATGAATCGATTAAACAAACTATTCAGAAATGTTTGATCATCTTCCAATATTTGTTTTCACTTCGATCAAGTGTTTATGCCAGCTTTTAAAATGCATACAATTAATCAGAGTTCGTGCTAGACCCATGCATGCAAAAACGTAGAAGTTTATAGACCAAATTATATGTAGTTGAATTTTAGAAGACTATAAATTGATTAGTTAAAATGTGGAAGTTCAAAAATATTTAATATGCAGTTGAATTTTAGAAGACCGATTTCATCCTATTTTACCAATCACATCATGCATGTAAACTATACTAGGCCGTAATGATTCTCACTACAAAAATACAGGTAATTACCGAAGGTAAATACCGTCGGTATTTCACTCAATCCCATCGGTAATTATATTATCGACGGCATTATCGACAACAAGAGACCGTCGTTGATCTGGTCATCGGTGAGGTCATTACCGACGGCAAATGACCCTCGGTAATTATCGACGGCACCGCCATCGGTAAATGCGATCGGTAATCCAACGGCACATACAGGTTTTTTTTCCGGCGGAAATACCGACGGCACTGCCGTCGGTAATTACCGAGGGGCAATTTGTCGTCGGTGATTTCACCGGTTGCTGGAGAGAAATTACCAAGGGTAGTTTTGCTGTCGGTAAATTTATTTTTTTTTTATTTTTTTATTTTTTTTTAATACCTGCTTCACGATTCAATTACACAACCCACACTATAACAAAGCAAATATCAAAACGTCAAATCACAATATCCTAAATCATATAAACAAATGTAATATACGAGTATAAATGTAAAATACGAGTGCAAAAATGTACGAAGTGTATAAGTAACTGCATGATAAAACGAACGACCTAATCAACTAGAGGGAGGACGAGGAGGTAGCTGAGCCGTCTGCATAAATTGCTTGAACTGGGCAAAGCGCTCCTCCAACGCTGCACGTGTTGCACGTGCTGTAGGAGGAGTGTGCTGTGAAGACCCAACAGGAGTCTGCTGTGAAGAAGAAAGACGAAAACCTCTACGAGTCGACATTGTACCTATTTCAAATAAAAAATCAGATAATTAAGCTTAGACGATATAATAATTTAAATTTTGACAAGTACATTAACAAAAAAAACATATAAAAAAACACAACACATACATTAACACCTATATTACCAAGTGTCACAAATCTGTATCGTAACCATTACTACTTTCATCATTAGATGATGTATTATATCTTCATCGTTGCCTGATTCATCCGCATTGTCTTCAATTTCAACCATTCCACCACGGGGATGAACAACACGTGGCGGTTCATCATCTACGATTGTGTTGGTAGACATAATAGTGACAACTTCTTCTTGAAATGGTTGATCTAATATTGAGTTAGATGTGACAGTAGAGACTTCAACATTTGATCTTGCGTTCACTTTGCATGCAGACCACTAATTTTTCTTTGCTTGATTCGTACTGGGATAGGGATAGTAAAACACTTGAATTGTCTGATTTGCTAAAACAAATGGATCATTATATCTCGCAGACATCCACTGACGATTATCATTATACACGGACACCTAATGTTACTTACTCCATCTGTGTAAGCTATTTGATTCATCGCATACTCAAGGAACTTCTCAAGTCCAATTTCAAATGTAGTACGATCATTGTATCTCGCATACATCCACTGACGATTATCATTCATTGTTGTACTTTCTATTTAAAAAAAGAAAGAACATCAGTAAAAAATCAGACGAAATTTCGACAGCATAACCCCACTATATATCCTAACTACCAAGTGCTTGACTCTACCAGCTATGTTAACCAACACAAACATATCAAATTCACAACTTATGCATATTCATCTTAACTTCATATTTACAACTTCATCTCAACATGTTCAAGTTTCAATCAATTTCAAACACGAACACCAATACAAACATGTCAAATTCACAACTTATGCATATTCATCTAATTCATATTCACAATTTATCATAGATCAAAAACACCAACTTTAGCTAAATTTGACACAATTATCACTATTTTAACAACTTAAATCCATTGTAATCTTGATATTAGCATAGATAATCAAATCAAAATTCAAAATAGTAACTACTACTACACTAGAAGAACTCATCATAGGACGCAAAACCGAAACCGAATTCACAAAATTTAAATATGATCACACGCATAACTGAGAAGAAGAGAGAGGGAGGAGGATTACCGGAGCGAGGACGAAGGCGAGCGAAGGCGACGACGGGGCGGCACTGGCAGGGGCAGCAGGCTGGAGATAGAGATAAGACTTAGAGAGAGAGAGAGAGAGAGAGAGAATTGAGAAGGAGAGAGAGGGAGGAGGATTACCGGAGCGAGGACGACGGCAAGCGAAGGCGGCAACGGCGGCGATGGGACGACACCAGCGGAGGCAGCGGGCTGGAGAGAGAGATAAGACTTAGAGAGAGAGAGAATTGAGAAGGCGAGAGAGGGAGGAGGATTGCCGGAGCGAGGACGACGGCGAGAGCGCGAAGGCGGCAATGGCGGCGACGGGGCGGCGGCAGCGGGCTGGAGAGAGATATATGCGTGAGAGAGAGAGAGAGAGAGAGAGAGAGAGAGAGAGAGAGAGAGAACTGAGAAGGAGAGAGAGGGAGGAGGTTTGCCGTAGGCGGACGGCGGCGGGGAAGAGATGCAGAAATGGCGAATTAGGACTAGAAGCCTCAATTTAATTCGAACAATTACCGACGGCACACGCCCTCGGTAAATCACCGACCCGTAAAAATCACCGACGGCGGCGTGTGCCCTCGGTAATCACCGACGGCAAGCACACCCTCGGTAATTACCGAGGGAGAACGTCGTCGGTAATTATATTTTGTATTAGCTAATTTTCTATTTAATTAAGTACCGAGGGCAAATTCCCTCGGTAAGTTACCGAGGGCGAACTCCCTCGGTAAGACCGTCGGTGATTTCAGTGGAAAACATCCCCCCAAAATACCGTCGGTAATTTGTCGGTAATTTTGTCAAAATCGACCCGTATTTTTTACCGTCGGTAAATGGACGGTAATTACCGAGGGCAAGCTTGCCCTCGGTAATTTTCTCGATAATTAGGCTAATTTTTGTAGTGTCTATTGACCAGTTGTGGATGACCGATTTTAATTCCTATCTTGATATTGTATCTAGTAATTTTTTTGTTGTTAAGTAAAGTAAAAAAACATTTTTATAGTTTATATATATATATATATATATATATATATATATACTCCATATTTAAATTTGCAATTTGCCACATATCAGTCATATAGTTTAAACAATAAAAGATGTCACACGTTCAGACAATAGTAGATCGATCCCATTAGACTAGCGGAATCCATCACTGACCAAAATTTGATTAATGAGAAGTATGAAACTCCAAAACGTGGAGTCGTTGGATCAAAACTTCAGGTAAATGGTAATGAAACCAAATTTCCAATTTTTAACTTACCCTTCGGTCCACTGTAATTATAGTTTTTAGATTGTGGTGCAGATTTTAAGAAAAGTTAGGTAGACGTGTGGGGTGAATTATTATACCCCTCACTTTTTTTGTATTGAAAAGTAGGTGTATATATTTTGAATGGAGTAATAAAGTAGGTAAATATTGAAAATGAATGTGGTTAGAAAAGTAAAGAGTGTGTAAAGTCATTTTTCTTAAATAGAAAAACTATAATTTTCGTAGATGGATCCAAATGAAAATCTGACTATAATAAGAAGTGTTATATTATGGACTCAATTCAACATCTTTAGACTATAAATGTGTAATTAAAACAAGAGAGGACTTGGGTGCAGACTTATGCACCAAAGCTGTATATAACCCGACCGCCCCCGACCCGTCACGCGCCATTCTGACCCGCGCGTGAGATTCACGCCCAGCGTGTGGGTCTCACGTGCCCACTTTTTTTTTTTTTTTAATTTCCATATATTTTTTTTCCCAGCGGAGCCTTCGGCTCCCAATTTTACGGCTCCGCCTTCGGCTCCGATTTTACCGGCTCCGCCTTCGCTCCGATTACTAAAATAAGGATAATGGGCGAACAACAATTTGGACCTTTTTGGCTCGCTCCGAGGCCTTCGGCTCCCCTCCCTCGAATCTTGACCATAGAAGAAGCGGCAAACAATAAAAAGAAAAACTGGTCAAAGGGGGGTTTGATCCGGGTCAAACCCGGGTCAAACGGGTCGGGTCGGGTCAAACGGATCGGGTCGGGTATCTACGGTGCAATAGTTGCACCAGAGTTTTTGTCTTAAAACAAATCTATTTTAAGATAGGAAGAACAGAGAAAGTGATTGCATTTTGGGCGATTAAGTAAACACAAATACTTGAATGCGACCGGCGGGTAGCGCGTGTAATACACGCGCCAGATTTTTTTTTTTTTTAAATTCCTGTTTACTGTAAAACCTGTTTTCTATTTTTTTTTTTTCAGCTTTTATTTCATTTTTTTTAATCCACATTTTCCATCTTTTTTTGTTTGCCTCTTCGTTTTTGTTTGTCGTTTCTTGTTTGGTCAAAATTCGAGCGAAGGGGAGCCGAAGGGCCGCAGAGTGAGCCGAAAAAGTCCAAATTGTTATCCGACAATTATCCTTATATTAGTAATCGGAGCCAAGGCGGAGCCGAAGGCAGAACCGGGAAAAAAAACTAAAATTCAAAAAAAAAATCAAAAAATAAAATAAAATTATTTTGATCGGGTCAACAGATCAGACTCGGATTGACCGATCAACCTGACTCGGACCCGATCGCATGGCTGGCGGCAGGACGGACGCACCCTTTCCTATTGGGGGGGGGGGGGGGTGGGGCACATGCCCCCACAATAAAATGAAAAAAAAATTACTAAGTATATATATGTTTATATATTTGTATAATATTTTATTAATTTATATAACATATATTCAAAACTTAAACCCCAATTCCACAAATATATACCGTCCCTACTTCACTTATCTCCCCAATATCTGAACAATATGAATACAATATCTCGATAGAACTTCTCCATTTATCATCAAAGAATTTTATACAATTTCAAAGCTTCTATCTCATTCCATCTCAATTTCCAGGTTTTGAATTTGATTATATGATCTTGATTTATGTTATTGAAATTACATGATTTCGATTTTAAGGAACAAGAGATTGAATTATGTGTATTAAATTTGTAAGTTGGTTTTTCAAAAGATTTTTGTATGTATGTAATTGTAGCTAGAAAATTAGAAAGATATGACATTTTGAATAATTTTGTAGCTAAGAAAGATTTTATAAAAGAGCATTGGAACTAACATTTATTATTGAGAAACAAGTTTTTGATAGTGTTAGAGTCAATCATGCAAATATTATAGTTAATGAAAACTCAAAGATTTTGACTTCAAATATTATGCGAAGTAATTCTTCTCGTATACAGTATTCATGCCCCCACAATGAAAGATTTCTGGATCCATCACTGGCTGGCGGCAGGTCACTGAGGAGAGTATCTCGTAAGTAAATTATAGCAGTAAAAATAAATACAACTTGTTTGAGGAACTAATTTGTTAGTATGACAAAAGGGTCCACATATTCTGCAAAAAAACATATTGCTTCCCACCAAACTTTGTTTCACTTGCATTTATTTGATGTGCAGTCCCAGCTCCCAACTCCACTATTTTCCCTTTCCCTTCCTTTTTCCCTCCTAAGTCCTAATATTAATTTTTAAATTTTTCTTGGGGGTCAATTAATTGTATTTATCCTGTATGTTGGGAATTTCACAGTTTCTTCCCAACTCACTCACTAATTAAATCTAATCAAATTTTATTTTGATATTTTTATTAATGTTTTATCATGATTTGGAATTTGCGTCATCTTTTAATTT